>VMDO01006316.1:90765-101862 GCA_007922755.1 Pedetes capensis
TACCTGGATGGGAGACCACCTGGGAACACCAGAAGCTGTAGGCTTGGGAGAAGGACCTGGCAACCCCCTCCCAAAAATCAATCTGCCATTGAAAACCCTATGAACAGCAGAGAAGCACTGACAATAGTGTTTCCCCTGTTGTACAGAGGGTCGCTATGAGTCGGATACCGACTCAACGGCACCTAACAACAACAACAAGGGCAGGATCTGGGTTCATGGGCTCTCATACTTTCTAGGAAGTATCTTCACCTTAATTGGGGCTTCTATATGTTGTATCTGGAATGTTTCCAAAAAAATCATTTGTCAAAGGCTCAATTCCCAGCCTATGGTGCTATTGGAAGGTGAAGAAACTTTTAAGGGGGTAGGAAGCGGCTGATGAAAGGTCTTAGACCACCAGGGACATGCTTTCAAAGAGGACTATGAGACTTCAGTCTCTTTCTCCTCTCTCTTCTTTTTCATTTCTGGGCATCAGGTGTGGGTTTTCTCCATCATGTGCTCCCCACCATAAAGTGGTGTCTCACCACAGGCCCAAAATAAACACTTCTTTTTAAGTCAGTTAACTTGAGTATTTTGTTATAGTAATAGAAAGCTAAAAAACACAGGAACTCCGTTTCCTTATTTGTAAAATGAGACAAGTGGATCTGTGGGGGTCACTGGCCAGCAGGTCAGGGTCTTCCCACAGGACTGGGCTGGTCACTGGTGGTGAGGACAAAGAGACTTTGGGAAGCCAGCTAAAAAGAAATAACTAGGAACTTTGTTGAACAGGAACAAGCAGGAGCAAAGAGGAACAGAAATAGGAACAGGCAAGAACAGACAGGAACTGGAGCTCTTCTGCCTCTAGTGCTAGGCTAGGAGGCTATCCTCAGCTTCAGCCTCTGGCACTGGGCCAGGAGGCTATCCTCAGCTTGATTGGAAATCTACTGATCTTCTGTCTCTGGCGCTGGGCACAGAGACTGTCCTCTGTTGCTTGTAGTCTAATAGTGCTCTATTCTTCTCTGGTCTCTGTCATCTCAGATGTCTCTGGTTTCTCTCTATCTCAATGCTCACAATGGTCAGGCAATTGATCAAGTGTGTGTTGAGGGCTAGCAGGCCCTCCTTATATACCCTTTGGGTATGGTGGTTAAAACGGAGTAGCTGGAGACCAACCAATCATCTCTTAGCTCTTCAGCTGGGCCAAACTAATCGGGATGGGTAAGCTAATTTAGGGTGAACTGGATGTCACTTTCTGGCCAATTAGGGGATGTTCCTTAATGATTAATCAGGGGGCAGGGGCAGGGGCAGGAGTAACCAATTAGGTACCAGGGGAGTTGTTGATGCTGTCATTCCCCTGGCACCATCTTGGCTTACTCGATGCCCAGAAAGACCCAGATGTAGGACAAGGGTCACTGGATGCCATCTTGTCTGGAGGATACATGTTAGTCCTCCAGGTGGGCTAGATAGGTTCCTATGATATGGTCCTATCTAGGATCCCAACATGGATCCGTAAATTCAAAGGCCCCTTTCACATTCTTAAGGCACTAGTTCCAAATATTGTCCTTCACCACAGCATCTGTAAGATTCATTTTCAGAGATTCTGGGGGCATCCAACACAATTGGATTCAAATTCCATCTCCCCATTACAAGTTCTATGAGCTTGAGCAAGTTATTAAGCTCCTTCAGATTCGTTTAATCAACAGAAATAATAATACTTTGCAGGAGAAGAAAGTCACCTCATTTCTACTACAAGATATCCCAAGTGGCCACCATTTTGCCAAAACCAGTGAGTACCCTTTTGCCTTTATTACTTCTTTGTAGCCTCTAACAATGTCCCTTACAGTCTCCTCCTCTCTTTGAAGCTCTTCCCTCTCCTTCTTCAACTTCATCTCTCCTGGCTTTCCCCCACTTCCCAGTCTCTGCTTTTTATTCTTCCTTGTGGAATTTTCTTTTCCAATCACCCTTCAAATGCCAATTCTTTTAAGCATAAAAAGATTCTCAACCTCATTCAAAGCAATAAAATGAAAATTAAAACAAGGATAAATCATTTTTCACTCATCAAATCAGTGAAACATGAAGAATTTGGTAAGTCTTTGGGCAAAAATAGGCAGTCTTGTGCATTACAGGACTATACAGTACTTGATAAAAACCTGTTTGGAGGTTTAGGACAATTTGGCACAACCAAAATTTACATGTATAACAGTATTTAATCAAGCAACTCAGTTTACAAGAATTTGTTCTAGAGATAGAATCTGCTAGACACCTACTCAACGACCATTTTCTCCTTTACATCAAAATCTGATTTTTTTTTTTTTGAAAGCAGCAATGAGCCAAACTAAAAACCATTTTCCATCCTCCCTTGAGATAGGAACAGTTGCTTGACACATTTCTGGCCACTGAGATATAATCAAAAATTATTTGGAAAACTTCTAGGAAATCTTAAAAGGATAATAGACTTAGCTGGTGATGCACACTTAGTAGTTGCTGGATCTTGAGCAGCTGTCTTGTGACCATAAATATTGTTCTTATGATAAAAGTCTGGAAACATACTGAATTCCCACTTATAGGGAACTGGTTAATCAAGTTATGAGATATACATATGATGGAATATTATATAACTGTATAATGGAGGTAGATTTTTAGTACTAATAACAAATGACACCCAAGATATATAGATAAATTCTGAAGGAAAGATGTAGAAAAGTAAACATAGTATGCTAACATTTATATAAAATTCTTTTATACACAGAACATCTCCAGTAAATGTATAAGAGACTAACATACCTCTAGGGACCAGGCAGTTGTTACTAGGGATTAGGAAAGAGAGGAAAATGTGCTAGTCATTATATACTCTTTTGTGTTGTTTGAATGTTAACAAAGTATATCATTTATCATCCCAAAGACTTGCTGATTAGAATGATATACTGCTTTATCAGAGAGAACGAGAAAGAGAGTGAGAAGAGAAAAGAGAAGAAGGGAATGGAGAGCTAGTGGGAAAATCGGAGAGAGATAGAAAGTCAACTATTTCTAGAGACTCATTCTTTTCACTGGATGACCCCAGCCCATGGCCTCAAGCACCACAGGTATGTTAAGGGAACCTGAATATGTAGCCATGACCCTCAGATGAATGTCACATATACGATCTGATCATCCACTACACATCAGCAGGTGAAGAGCCCCCAACCCCTGGCACCCAACTCAGCATATCCCAACTGCAATCCTATATCTTCACTGTGTTCTCAATAAAGTATGCCAGGTTTCAGCCAGCAATGCCCACTCAGCACCTGCCATCCGTGACAAGAGGAAGAACTCCAAGTCCTGCTTTCCTCCCCCTGCCCAAACTTTCCCCCCACCTCCCATATGGTGTCCTTGGTCTCTCTACAGAGACTGCACCAGTCAGAATCTTCCAGGAGCCTCACCAGATGCCACGCCCACATCAGAGACCTTCCCTCATCCCTCTACAGCATGCACCACACTTACCACTTCTTGCTCACTGTCTTCCCTTCTAGGCTGGAATTGCCATGGGAAGATGGGGCCACAATTGAGCCTTTCTCTGCAAAATTCCTCCTTCTGACAGCAGGGGTCACACACCAATTGCATAAGCTAAAGTATGTGGCCACCTCTCCACCCCACACATCTGATCATCTCCTCTTCATTCAGCTTCCTGGCTCATCTCCAATTCTGCACCCACTGTCCTAATCCAGACCTCATCATTTCTCCTTGACCACAGACAAAGTCTCCAACAGGACTCCCTAAATCTAGTGGGGCCCCTCAAACACTGGTGTCAGAGTGGAATATTTAAAATTATGTTATGTCATATAACCCACCAGACACAATGGTTGGATAGCTAGATGATAGAGAAAGAAGAAAGAGAAAGAAAGAAAGAGAGAAAGAGAGAAAGAGAGAAAGAAAGAAAGAAAGAAAGAAAGAAAGAAAGAAAGAAAGAAAGGGAAAGAAGAAAGGAAGGTGGAGGGAGGGAGGAAGGAAGGAAGGAAGGAGGAAGGAAGGAAGAAGGAAGGAAGGAAGGAAAGAGGAAAGAGAGAAAGAGGGAAAGAGGGAAAAGAGAAAAGAAATAAAGAAATGAAGAAAGAAGGAAAGAGAGAGAGGGAAAGAAGGAAGGGAAGAAGGAAGGAAGGGAGGGAGAAGGAAGGAAGGAAAGAAAGAAAGAGAGGAAAGAGAAAGAAAAGAGAGAGAAAAAAGAAAGGAAGGAAGGAAGGAAAGAAAGAAAAAGAAGGAAAATAAAGAGAATTTCAAAGTCTCCCCAGGGCGATCAGACCCCACTGCAACCCCTGGGCCTCCACAAGGTCTTCCTGCCCCTGCCTCATGGTCTCAAAGCCTTGGCTTCAGCCACATGAAACCATTTATACCTTCTCAAAAATGTCATTGTTTCAAACCTCTGTGCCCATACACACATTCACTGCTCTACATGGGACACTCACCAAGTCCCATCTTACCCTTTCATTTTCCTTTTAGTTAAGCCCTTCAACCACAATTCAAAGACTTCCTCTTTCACAAGAAGCACCTGTGACTGCCCAGCCTGACAGGGTCCCTCCCATTGGTGTCTCCCGTCTGGACTGGGAGCTTTTGGGGCAGGGGCCATGTGTCATTTGACTTCTATCCCTGGAGACTAGAAAAGTGCTTCATAGATGAGAGGCTCTCAGTAAATGTGTGATTTTGTGTGTGTGTGTTGATGAGGGAAGGTCTTACTCTAGCCCACACCATCCTCCTGCCTCCCTCCCAAGTACTGGTATTACAGCTGTGCACCACCACCCCCTCTTCTCAATAAACATGTGTTGGATGATCAAATGAATGAATGAACAGACTCTTGGTGGAATAAAACAAGACCATGCCAGGTACACAGATGTCCAACAAATTCCCTTTCACTCCTTCCTGCCTCTCTTCAGTGACCCACTTTCCCCAGGCCTTTCTAGCCCCTGAGTACAAGCAGGTGCCTGGCCTCAGCTGCTCACACAGGACAACCCGTCTGTGTTGGAGATTCTAAAGTCCCCATAGGGTCTGACAAACTAACCTGTCTGCTACCTTCACTGTATCACATCTGCCTCACCTTTCCCCTTCTGCCCCAACCTCACCTCCAGGATGCACAAAGCCACTGTTTCCAGGGCTCCCAGGACAGCACTGATGGCCCTGCCCAGACCATTGTCATGATGCTCCTTAGCCTAGACCCACAGTCCCTTGCTCACCAGGCTTGGCAAGGGCCTGGGGCAGGTGCAGCATGTGAAGGGCACCCTGACCCACTGCTCGTTCCACCTGTCTTCTCTGAGCAGGTCCTTCCTCTCATGCGGGCTATGGGGTGCCTCCAGCAGGCCGTGCTTCTTTCCCTCCTTCCTCTCCCAGCCTGGGAGCTCGCTCAGCCCCTCTAAGCCCGTATCTCTCTGGCCTGGGCTCTTGGGGCCCTGATGACACAGCTGGGAGCTGGTTCCCTATAGCTGTCAAGAGCCCAGAGTGGACAGAGTTTGTTCCCATCGCTGCCTCCCTTTAAATCTGAACCGTGACCAAGGGAAAGAAAACAGGGGTGAGAAACGGAAAACCATAGGAACAGGACGTCCTTTTCAGTTGCCTCTCTAATTCTGTCAGGGGCTTAGTCCAAAAGAGGCTTTAATTGGTCAAACTATGTGTTTTTCACTGAGAGAAAATGTCATAAACTGAAATATGATTCACATTTGGCACAGTGCAGCAGGAGAGGGGGCCTTCACTTTTGTCAGGCCCTTCAAATGGGGAATTAGAGTGGGGAGGGGTGGCCAGGGCCCAAAACCCACATCGTCCCCAAGGGAAGAAGGACACAACCTGGGGCACTCTGGAGCTGCGTAAGGCTTCAGTGGCCAGCGCTACTGTCTGCCCTCAGTTTGCCAGCTGGGTGCCCAGCATTGACCTCACACCAGCTGCTGACACCCTGAGAGTGTGGGAGAGGGCAAGGAGGCCTGCAGTCTGGGAGCAGGGGCACATGGAAAAGGCCAAGAGGGATATCTGCCTCAAGCAACAACCAGCAGAGGCACCCAGAGGCCTCTGTGGGCTGCACAGGCAGTAGCCGCAATCACTCTCTCCCCATATCAGCTCCCTTCTCCAGCCTCACTTCACACTCAGTGGCTCCCCATTGGACAGTCCTGTGACATTACTCCAAGACAAAGATGGAGCTCCTTGTCCAGTGTTAGACAGGAGTTAGAGACAAGATCTGTGGAAATGACAAAAAGGTCGTCAGATTAGTGTCGCACATCACCAATCTGGAACCCACTCTGCTCTGGTTAATTTCAGGAGATCCCAGATCAACTCAGTGCCTTACTTGCCCTAGTGGACAGAAGATTTTGGTAACAAGAATATGCCAAGAGTGTGCCAGACACCACTGAGAAGGCAAAAGCAGGAATATCTCACACAGCCAGAGGCAGCCTGCACAACTTAGCAAGACTCTGTCTCAAAATAAAAAGGGGGGACTGGAGGTGCAGCTCAGTGGTAGAGCACTTGCCTGGCATGCATGAGATCCTGGATTCAGTCTCCAGTATGAAAAATAATCATAATCATAATGATAATCATAATAAAGAATTATCATGAGAACACTGGAAATCCACTGTGTGTGCATGAAGACAGAGACATGGGTCAGGGGAAGGGCAGGAAGATCAGTGGAGGAAAAGTAGAGGAAAGGAAGCTCCAAAGAAGTAGAAAGGAGCTAAATGAGGTGGAAGCCACACATTTCTGGTGGCACAAATTCCATATCTGTGATTTTTCTCAATAATGTTGGTAAGAAGAGGAGGTAAATGGTTGAACTGATTCAAGGACAGACAATTTTAGGACAATCTTGGCAGAGGAGCAAGGAAGCTAAAGATTTTCAGGCTCCTCAAGAGAGATTCCTTCATGTGTTTGTCAGCTTGTTGTGCTGTAGGGGCATGTGTCTTGCTGTGATGGTGAAAGGTATGCCACAATATCGCAAATACCAGCAGGGTCACCCATGGTGGATAGGTTTCAGCTGAGCTTCCAGGTTAAAATAGACTAGGGAGAAGGACCTAGCAGTCTACTCCCAAAACAATTAGCCATTGAAAACTCTATGAATAACAGAAAAGCACTGTCAAATGTAGTGCAGGAAAATGAACCACCCAGGCTGGCAGGCATTCCATAGATGACTGTGGAAAAGTTGCCTCCTAAAAGTAGAGTCAATCTTAATGACGGGAATGGAGTAAATCCCCTAGGACTTCCTTTTGCTGATATAGCATGATCAAAATGAGAAGAAACACAGTGCCTCCAACAATGGACTCAAATATAAAAAGATTGTGTGCATGGCACAGTGTTGGGTGGTGTTTTATTCTGTTGTACTTAGGGTCGCACCTAACAACGAGAGATTGTGACCATAAATATGTGGTTTCCAGTGACTAAAGAGGGATAGCCAGTGTCATGGATCTCAAAAAAGGAAAAAATTTTTTTCCAAGGGTATTATAAAATGATACTATAAAAGTGAAATCTGGGAGCCAGATGCGGTGGCGCACACCTGTAATCCCAGCAGCTTGGGAGGCAGAGGCAGGAGGATCTCAAGTTCGAGACCAGAGGCAGTCTGTGTAATTTAGCAAGACCCTGTCTCAAAAAAAAGTTAAAAAAAATGGGCTGAGGGCGCAGCTCAGTGGTCCAGCACTTGCACAATTGCAGAGCATGCAAGCGTGAGACCCTGGGTTCAACCTCCACTACCTCGCAAAAAAAAAAAAAAGGAAAGAAAGAAAGAAAGAAAGAAAGAAAGAAAGAAAGAAGAAAGAAAGAAATCAATCTGGGAATAACCCAAGATAAGCTTTGTTTTTGGTAAAAAGTGACAAATTACTCAAGGCAAGAAGGTGGAGGGAACTTCTCTGGAAAGAACCTAATGACATATGAACATTTGTTTGGGTGGGAATTAGACTCTGGAAGGCAGAAAGGAAGGGCAAGGGGGGAAGCAGCTGAAGGGGGAAGGATGGTAGATAGTGAGGGAACAGGTCAGAAAGACACCAGCGAGACCATATCCTTAACCACAGCTCCTATTAGTGAACTGACATACAGAGCCACAGCGACAAATGAATAAGAATTCATGATGATCTTCTTTGCAATTACATTTGGGAGAAATAATCATATGGCTGTTTGAATGAGCATGATCTACCATTAGATGAAAATGCATAAGCTTCTTATTGAAAGATAATGAAGAACTTCACATTTGTTATAAAGGAGGGAGGGATGCAGAAGGAGGCAGTCAAGCATAGTGTTGTCTTTATCACAATGCAGACAAATTATCATTATAAAAAGAATAAGGAGGAGGAGAAGATAAAGGAGAAGGGGAAAAGGAGGAGGAGGGAGGAGAAGCCAGAGTCCAAAATCCAATCAACCCAGCTACCCAGCAAGGCATGAAAACACAAGATCTGCATAAACCAGGGCCATTGAGAAAGGCTTTCTGGAAGAGGCAGGATTTGAGCAGGTCCACAAGGAATGCCTGCAGCTGTACCACTGTGGCATCCCATCCCATCAGATCTCAGAAGCTAAGCAGGGTCTGGCCTGTTTAGTACTTGGCTGGTAGACCATCTGGTAACACCAGGTGCTGTAAGCTTGGGAGAAGGACTCGGCAACCCACTCCCAAAAAACAATTAGCCATTGAAAACTCTATGAATAGCAGAGAAGCAGTGACAATACTATTTTGCCTGTTGTACGTAGGGTCACTATGAGTCGGACACTGATTCAAGGCACCTAACAACAACCAAGGAATAGTCAACAAGAAGCACACATCTCAGATCAACAGCTTGAGCCAAGACCTGTGGAACTGTTCTCTAATAAGCAATTTGTTCCATCCATGAACAAAGAGAGCTGGATCCCAGGGAGGGGAGGTGGGCAGGCAAGTTCCCTGGGGATGAGGCAGATGGAAATAGTGGGCCAGTGGACTGGATAGACCAGCAAGATGAAGCCAGGGCAAGACAGCCTGAGGACAAGGATGAGCAAATGTGCCTGGAGCCCATGGCAACTGTTAGAAAAACTGTTGTGGCAGATCAGCCAACCCAGAAGGGCCACTGAAGACCAAGTATGTCCACCTAACAGAGGTGCATGGCACCAGTCCTAAGAGAGGAGGAGGCAACATGTTCTGCAGGCCTGTTAATGAGGGGTCCCCTACAAGTCCTAGGGCTGGTGCAGTTTTCAACAGGCTCTGAGTCCCTGGCTGCTGTCCAAGGCCCTGATGTTTGCTTTCTTCTTCAGAATCCAGTTCTCTGAACCCTAGCTGGCTCTGAGTCCATCTACCCAAGCAAATGTGGTGAAGATTTGAAGATTTCTGCTATGTAGCCAACCAGAGGCATTCTCTCTCTCTCTCTCTCTCTCTCTCTCTCTCTCTCTCTCTCTCTCTCTCTCTCTCTCTCTCCCACGCTCTCGCATATGCTCTTTCTCTCTCACCTTGGATGAGGCAGAGACCAGGGCTGGGGAGAAGTCAATGCCCATCTCTGGGCCTCTCTGCCCTCTATCAGAACAACAGAAGCCATAATGCCAGTCCTGTCTAAGTCATGGGGCATGTTAGGATGAAACAAGGTAAACGTACAGAAAAGCGCTTTGGAAACTTTCAAATGTTGTGAAGGTTTATTATGATTATTATTCATGTCTGATTTCACCGCCTCTGTGGAGCCCTAGCTCAAGTTTGTGTCTACGCAATGCCAAAACAACCAGTCAAATCCATCAAAAAGTCACTCAATTGAGTGGGAAAAAATGCAGACAGCTCCGTTGTATGTGATCGAGAAAATAAAGCCACAGGCAGACCACTGTTGTTTTTGAGAATGTGCAGTGGGTTGTTCTGGGCACTGTTTGGAGTTTATCTAGGGCTTTCACCTCCCATGAACCAGGGAAAAGGACAATGGGAAATCAAGGCCCTCAAAATTGGTTCCCAGGAGCAAACAAGGCCTCAAGATGCCAGGTTGAGAGGCAGGAGGGTGAGACAGGAATTCTTGTAAGGGAAGTTCCCCCTCTCCCTCTTCGCCCCTCGGTCATAGTGGCTCTTGGGCCAATAGGTCATCTTCTGTTGGAAGAAGCAACCTGTGGGTGAGAGGGAAGAAGTAGTTACCTGGATAGTCAGCCAAGACAGAAAAAGCCACAGGAGCCCTGCACCGACCACGTGGGGCTGACATCTAGAAGACTGCACCTGAGACAGGAGGGGCTGGCATCTGGGGGGAGAGAAGATTCTGAGATAAGAGGATGTTTTTAAAACATAATGTCCCAAGAGGGTTTCCTGAGAGTGGCAGGGGAGAAACTCAAGCCAGTTAATTTTGCTCCCTGTGAGCAGTTCCACTAAGCATTTTCCTGGCGGAAAAGATGGAATCTAATTTTTAAGAAGAGAGTTGGCTATCATCCATGAGTTTTATTTATGTAGGCCTCCCTACCACACCATTCTCATCAGAAGGCATCTGGCTTTAAAATGAGATTTCTGGATGCAAATGGGAATATATGTTGTTGTTGTTGTTGTTAGGTGCCATCGAGTCGAGTCCGACTCATAGCAACCCTATGTACAGCAGATCAAAACACTTGCCGATTCTGTGCCAGGCAAACAATCTTATTTATGTTTAAGCCCATTGTTGCAGACACTGTGTCAATCCACCTGGTGGAGGGTTTTCCTCTTTTGCATTGACCTGCCACTCTTGCAAACATGATGTCCTTCTCCAGGGATTGTTCTCTCCTGACTACATGTCCGGAATATGTAAGACGCAGTTTGGCCATTTTTGCTTCCAAGGAGCACTCTGGTTGTACTTCTTCTAGGACAGATCTGTTGGTTCTTTTGGCAGTCCATGGTATATTCAATAGACATCTCCAGCACCACAATTCAAAAGCATCAATTCTTTTTCTGTCTCTCTTGTTCAATGTCCAGCTTTCACAATCATATGATGCCACTGAAAATACCATGGCATGAGTCAGACGCACCTTCGTCTTCAATGTGACATCTTTGCTTTTCAATACTCTAAAGAGATCTTTTGCCACAGCTTTTCCTAGAGCAATGCGTCTTTGGATTTCTTGACTGCTGTTTCCATGGGTGTTGATTATAGAGCCAAGCAAAGTAAAATCTTGGACAACCTCAATCTTTTCTCCATTTAATGTGAAGTTGCATGCTGACCCAGTCGTAAGGATTTTTGTTTTGTTGAT
>VMDO01006317.1:0-27490 GCA_007922755.1 Pedetes capensis
GATCTCGGAAGCTAAGCAGGGTCGGGCCTGGTTAGTACCTGGATGGGAGACCGCCTGGGAACACCAGAAGCTGCAGGCTTGGGAGAAGGACCTGGCAACCCCCTCCCAAAAAATCAATCTGCCATTGAAAACCCTATGAACAGCAGAGAAGCACTGACAATAGTGTTTCCCCTGTTGTACTGAGGGTCGCTATGAGTCGCATACCGACTCGACGGCACCTAACAACAACAACAACAACAACAGTGGGAGAAAGCTGGTCATACATGGGGAAGCCTAAAAGGTCAGAAGAGACTGGCAGGGGAGCCATCAATCCAAAGCCTGGAAAACCTCAGCTCAACAAGCCAGAAGTTGGTAGCCCTTGCCAAGTACTGTTCAGAAGAGCAAGGAGCTTGGCCCAAGAACATCAGTGCACACAGACCTCTCAGATTTTATGCTCTGCAGACAATGTGGCTCTCTGGGGGCTCAGTCCTGTCTACAGGGAATAAATGCCCTCATTTGGTGATGTGAAGGCCCATCTGTTGCTGGTTGTGTTTATTGTTAAAATGGAATAAACTGAATTCTGGCTATTCAGCGGTCTCTTTGAGCTTGGGTTTATGTGAATCTACCCCTGGAAATAAAGTTTCAGAGCAGAGTGACTTGGGCCACTGTGTTGGGCCCATGCTACATGGCACACAGTGGACTAGAATTTGTATAACCTATAATTGTTGGCTCTGAGAAGACATTTCCACTAAGGGTTTGTCTAAGTTCAGTATCTTTTCTCAAGTTCACTATCACGTAACTCACATGACATTGAGGGAAAGAAAGATGAGATACCAGGAGTGTGACTCGAGCTGACCTCACTTTCATGAGCTTACAAAGGCACCGCCAGATGAGATATGGGATCTCCAGTCCTCAGACTGGCAAGATTTTTCTGTAAAGAGCCAAATGATATAAATACTATGTGTTGCAGGCCACATATAGTGTCTGTTACCTATTTTTTTTTTGTCATTTTCTTGTTATTTATTTACTTATTATAGTGCTGAGGATCAGACCCAAGGCCTCATGATTGCTAGGCAGGCACTCTACTACTAAGCCACACCCCCAGCCCTTGTTGATTATTATTTTTTACAACCCTTTAAAAATAGAAAAACTATTCTCTGTTACTGGTACAAAAACAGGCTGCTGGCAGGGTTTGGCCTGAGGACCATAGTTCACCAATTTCTGCTGTAGTCTTGAACTGACCACTCATGGGTAGGGACACCTTTCAGATGAGACACTATAACTCGTTTAACCCATTAACAAACAAACAGTAAATTCATAGGCTTCCTATTCTTCTCTAGGCTTATGACTACCACCTTTGCCAGGCTGTGTGACCAGATGGTCACACAAAGAGGAACACACTGCATAGGAAGCTCTGTAGAAGCTGGGGGCATGAATGTCATGCACCGGCAGGGTGAGTTGGGGCTAGCCAAGGAGTCCTGTGGGCCTGAGGGACCAGACATGAGCTGCTATCTTCTTGAACTCTTGAGAGAAGATGGCTTGTCTACACTTAATTCTCAAGCAAACATGAGACTTTTCAGAGAAAGTTAATGAGGAAATGTCCTTGGTGAGGAATGAGGTTAGCTCAGGTCATTGGTATGAAGTACCCAGTCCAAAGGATTTTGAAGACATCTCCTAAGAGTCTTTACGCTACACACTTATTCTCTGTGATATATAACAGCCTGGCTCTGTCATCCCCAGGAGCTCTTCTACCATTCATCCCCATGAAGGGAGCTGCCTAGTAGTTTGGATAATAACGCAGTTGCACTCCATTGAATGGGCATTCCTGAAAACTGGATTCTATAAGAACAAGGAACAATTGAGTGCATCATTTCCTTCAGGGAAGAATAGGAATTCCCAAAAAAACCCAAAATAACTAACTGTGATGGTTGTTTCCTGGGCAAATATAATAGAGTCTAACTATCATTTCTATAAAAGCTTTCCCTTTATATATTTTCATTCTTTGGAATTTAAATCAACTTCAGTTTTTACTTATTTAAACTCAGAATATGTAAATGAACAAAGTCATGTAATTGTCCAGAAGGTGAACAAGGATCACAGAGCAGGGAAGAATTTGTGAGAGAACTGTATAAGGAGCCCTAGGCTCCAGGTTGTCCTGTGTTAACTTGTTGTTGCAATGATTGTTACAAGTGCAGTGGACATGAGTGTGGGGAGGGGATAATGGGGAATGCTAGGAGGTTTGAGAAAGCCCTTAGCCCTCTTCACCCACAGTTGAAATGTACTGATCTACAGTTCATGTTGTTTTGCTTTGTAGCCCCTGGCTGGTCTAAACTTCTTGTGCCCCTCCTGCCTCTGTCTCCTGAGGGCAAGGATTACAGGCATGCTAGGATTATAGGCGTGTGCCACCATTCCCAGCTAAAGACTCAAAACCTCTTCAAACAAAACAACACAACACAATGAGACTTTTATAAATCAAGCTGGAGAATAGTTCTACTTACTCTGAAGTGGCAAGAGAGGACCTATAGAAAACAGATTTTTTTGTTTGTTTGCTTGTTTGTTTTGGTTTTCTGAGACAGGGTCTTGCTGTGCAGCCCAGGCTGGCCTAGAACTCACAGTGTAGCCCAGACTGGCCTGGAACTCGCTGTGTAGACCTGGCTGGCCTAGAATTTGCAGTGATCCTCCTGCTTCTGCTTCCTCAGGGCTGGGATTACAGCCTTGCACCACCACATGCAGCAACAGAGTGATTCTTGAATGAGCAGACTGAGCTCTGATGATTCACACCAAGAGGCCCTGGTTGGGATCAACTTCATTCACTGTCAGGAAGCTGCCCAATAAATCACAAGCTAGAACCATGTTAAGGCCTTTCTTTTTTAAAATAGAAGAGAGAAGAGTGTTTTAGACTTACTGTGTTCATTTTAAAAGAATTAAAAGCAAGTAAATTCTTTTAGAATTTGAATCTGTAGCAAGTAAGTAACTTAAGTGAGATGACAAACCATTCTCCACTAAACGAGGGTGGATTGAAAACATACCCACACACCCTTCCCCATGAATAAAATGTAAATGTGGGGTTCAAAGTAAGTCAGTTGTATCAGGAATACATTAAGAGGGTCCTGGCAGAGACTAAGACTTAATTCTGGCATTAATACTGTATGCAGCATAAATGTTAAACACCTTTTCTGAAATAATATGAAACCAAGAGTCATCAACTAGAATTGTATATGTTTTAGAGTTTGGATGGATGCTAGAGAAGAAACTGCATCACTGCTCTGAACTCAAAAATCTGTGGGCCGGGCTGGACCAGGATGTGCATGCCCCTAGCATACATAAACAATAGAAACAATCTAAATGACTGAATCCTATAGACTGTCAAAGACTATGTCTTTTCTTTGTGTTCTCTCTCTCTCTCTCTCTCTCTCTCTCTCTCTCTCGTTTTTTGAAAGTGTCTTGTTTTGTAGCCCCTAGGTGGTCTAAACTTCTTGTGCCCCTCCTGCCTCTGTCTCCTGAGTGCAAGGATTACAGGCATGCTGGGATTACAGGTGTGTGCCACAATTCCCAGCTAAAGACTACATTCTTTTTCTTTTTCTTTCAATTCCTAACATCCGGTACAGTATCTGGTACTTAGGGTCCAATAATGTCTGTTATACCAGGCAGAAGAAACAAGAGTATAAATCCCAGGGCAACTCAAAAAACAGGGGGAAATCCTTCTGTGATCTCCCAGGGCATGGCAGGACAAAATTACCAAAAAAGCAGGAGTGAGCTTGACCTCAGTGTGTCTTTTTTTAGATGAATACCCCAAGTCACTGGTAAGCATTTGCCAGACTGCCCCTAGATATCACTTTCATCATTGCTATTAGCAGGACAGCTTGCTTGTTCTGTCTGATTGGAGTATTAGGATGAGGTCACTCCCAATTAAGTCCCCTGCTTTAATTACAGCAGAAATAAAAATTAGGTGGATGAATGACTTTCATTCAAGTATTTCAGAAATCTTTTACTTTTGAAGTCTGAATTATTAAGGGTAGATAAAAGCAGCATCTTGTTTGAAGTGAAAAGTACAGATGATCTCATCACAGAAAAAGATTAAGTGTAATTCTATCTACCTTATGATTATAATGGCTCATCAGATTCAGTAGCTGTTGGGAAATAATCATATCTTTTTTATATCTAAATTATTTGGTTCTTTTCTCTGGAAAGACAGAAACCGAAAAACCAAACCAAAACAGAAAAAACATGTGAACCCTTAATTTCAATACCACAAAGAATTGTACTATTTATAAACCACCCATAGGACAAAAGGAAGCAATAAAAAATTAAATGTTACATTCTCTTAAATATTTTCTCTCAGTATTATATAAATATCTTTGTGCTATTTCACTTTCTTTTTGAAATCAAGTAACCCCATGGCATTTCAAAGTGAAATAACTACACACACAATTTTTACACGGAGACAAGGATGACTTTTTTAGAACCAGTATAATTAACCACACATGCAGAATATTATTCATTGTCCTCTGACCTTTATCATTTAATTTCATACTCTGGAGAGGCTTGCATCTAAATTTAGTTAGGAAAATGAGGGAATGTTATGGTTGCTTTTTTGGCTGTACATTACAGTGAAGGATACCAAGAAGAGTTTTCAAATGGGGATGTGTATGTAGGTACAAACCAAAGGGGCCACCAGGGACTCAAGTCCAGCGCCAACTCTTCTTACCAAGCCAAGCTCCTTGAGTTGGGGCTGCTTCTACAAGAAGGAAAGGGCACTACTTTGCTTTTTATGCCTACAGGGGATGTGGTTTTCTGATTTGGGTCAAAGTCTTAGGAGCTGGCAAGGCCTAGGCCCAATGCTGTGGGTATTCCTGAGAGGGCTTCTGAAGCCACCCCACTCTAATCTTCCTGGTCCTTGTGCCCCCAGGCCTTGCAGTACTGCTGGCAGGGTGAGAGTTCCCAGATCAACCTGAGAAGCAGTGTCACCAGGGCAGTCCAGTCCCCTGTGGATTGAGTCAAGGTCCTTTCTTACTTTGGTCTGCAAAACTGGCATAAAGACTCGGCTTGTTCTTCCTGTTTCTCTCCTTCTTCCCTCTTTCACTTTGCCCCAAGGAGACCCATAGATGTCTCCATCTCTAAGGTTTTGGGGCTAAATTCATTTTTCCCCTCTTGGGTGACTTTGTATTTTAAGTGTACTCAGAGAAATATGTCCACCCAGACTAATTCCTGAAGTTTTAGTTTTGGAGATAAAGGCAAAGATTAGGGCATTGTCCTGAACTCAAAACATCCCTTTGATTTGCCTCCCACCCGGCTCCTCTCCAAGAATAGGACTGCTGTCCATTGCAGGACACACAGGGGCACAAATGGGACCCAGTACTCAGGCCCATGAATTTGAAAGTTAGCAATCAGCCAAAAATGTTAAATAAAATAATCTCACTTCTTCTGTCTTGACCAATCAATGACATCATCCAAAAACATTTCAAAAACATTTATAAAGTTGAGGTGAAATGTGATGAAATGTAGGAAAATAACAAAGGTGACTGAATTCAATTATTATTTACAATTATTGTTTGGAGGAGCTAGTGACATTTTGTATGAATGGTAAAAAACAGACATAACTCAAAATTTATTCACTTATTCCACTTATTCCAACATTTATTTTATTTCCTTCACGTTAGCAAAATCATTAATTATATTGTTATAATAAAGGTGTTTTTTTGGTACTTAGGGATTGAACCCAGGGCCTCACACATACTTTGCAAGCACCTGACCACTGGGCTGCACCCCCAACCCGTTTTTCATATTTTTATCTTGAGACAGGGTCTTGCAAAGTTACATAGGCTGCCTCTGGCCTCGAACCTGCAATCCTCCTGCCTCTACCTCTCAAGTTGCTGGTATTACAGGGGTGAGCCACCATGCCTGGCTAACAATAAAGGTTTTTATGTAATTAGTGTTCAATTAACAGAAATAACGAATTTAAAATGAAGTATAATTACATTCAAAATGTTTAAAATTTGAGTATATTTTCATCAGAATATAAATTTGATATAACTTTTGAAACTTTGATTACTTTGTATATTTTTTAAAATTATTGTTCTAAAATCTTGCATTATCTATGAAAATTATGAGGCAAAATTTAAAAAATGCATGAATACCAATATTTTAAATAAATTAGATAAAGCTAAATCTTTAAATTTAATCTAAAATATTTGATTAAATATTTTAAAATGGATTTATAAAAATCAGTTTTTTCCATGCAAGGATTTATTATCCATCTAATTGTCAATATGAAGAATCAATGTTGTTTCATAATACTATGTCTAAATATACATGTACATATTTACATTTTAAAAGTATAGTAGTCTCCCCATCTGTTGTTGTTGTTAGGTGCTGTTGAGTCAGTGTCTGACTCATAGCGACCCTATGTACAACAGGCAAAACACTATTGTCAGTGCTTTTCTGCTATTTATAGGGTTTTCAAGGGCGGATTGATTTTTGGGAGTGGGTTGCCGTGTCCTTCTCCCAAGCCTACAGTATCTGGTATTCCCAGGTGGTCTCCCATCCAAGTACTAACCAGGCCCGACCCTGCTTACCTTCTGAGATCTGATGGGATCGGATGCCACAGTGGTACAGCTGCAGGCTTCCCCATCTGTAGGGGATACATTCCAATTTCCGCCATAGATAAATGAAACCATGGATAGCATAGAACCATGTATATACTGTGTTTTTTCCCCAGTATATACAGTTGTTTTTGTTAGATGCTGTCGGGTCAGGTCCAGCAACCTTCATAGGGTTTTCAATCACTGATTGTTTCAGGATTGCTTTGGAAGTAGATTACCATGTCCTTCTCCCATCCATCCATCCATACCTACTCTAAAGTTTAATTTATAAATTAGGCATGGTGCAAGATTAACAATAACTAATAACAAGATAAAACAATTATAATAATATGCTTTAATAAAAGTTATTTAAAAGTTAGGAAGCATTTACTTGTGAAATTTCCCACTTAATGTTTTTTCAGACTGTTGGTTGACCAGGGATAACTGAGACTCTGAAAAACAAAACCAAGGTTGGGCAGGGTGCTACTGTAATGAGAATTGTTTGTTATTGCAGAATATGCTTGGTCACCATTAGGAATAGCATCAAATTCCTGAGTACTCCAAGAGAGTGAGCTGGATTACACAGAAAAGACAGAAAAAGATGCTCAGCATGCCTGGCTAGGGATACTCCATTATGCAAGAGTCTGTTATACTCACACTTTCTGAGAGGAAGGACTTGACAACTTAATTAATTTGCCTTTTGTTACTTAAGAGTTTCTGCCACTCAAATCTTTCCAAAGCAATTTTTATTTCTAATGTCAGTAGCAACACATTCTGCAAACCTTCTTTTGGTTTAAGACATTGGGCAAGGGAGGCACAGAAAGGCCTCTAAAAGTCCTGTTGTTGTTAGGTGCCCTTGAATTGGGTCCGACCCAGAGCAACCGTATGTACAAAAGAACAAAACTCTCCCTAACACTGTGCCATGCCTGGTGCTATGTTAATGATTCCCTGCTACTCATAGGGTTTTAGATAGTTGATTGTTTTGGGATTGTTTTTCAGGAGTGGGCTGCCAGGTCCTTTTCTGGTTTTTGTGGTTGCTATGGATCAAACCCAGGGCCTCAGAGCACATAGAACATGCACTCTACCTACTGAGTTAAACCTTGATCCTGGGAGTCCTAGATGGTATTATATCAAGAAATGCTTAGGGTCCAGCATGGAGCACTGCATCCTGAGCATGAGAGGTACTTATATGCTTGTTAATCAATTTTTTTTTTGTGTGTGTGTGTTTGCACATGTGTGCATGTGTGTCAGAAACGTGGAGTGCAAGTCAGAGGTCTCTGTTGTCTGGGTCTCAGGGTGGTACTCTTTGGAAGTTCAGGAGAAACCATCCTAATAAAACTCTGGTGTCAGAATTCAGAAGCAGATATTTACATGGTGAGGATCACACTTTAATCAACAAGTTACAAATAACAGTCATGCTGAAATTTTACTGCTCATTTTGCCATGAGACTGGTTTTTTTTTCCTCTGTCTCTCTTTCTTTCTTCTCCTCCACATATGTTGTTATCATGCACCTAAATTCGTTTGGGATTCTTCAGTTAATTTGTGTTCTGACCTTGATGCTAGAACTCTTTTCTTTTTTTCTCCCTTCTTTTCTTTACTCTTTTTCCTTTTCTTTTCTCTTCCTTTTTTTTGGCAATGGCTATATTGAGATATAATTCACATACCATATATTTTACCCATTTCAGGCCCGTGTGTGTGTGTGTGTGTGTGTGTGTGTGTGTGTGTGTGTGTGTGTGTGTAAGTAGAGCATCACAATCAACTTTAGAACTTTGTGATCTCCAAAGGAAATACCCCGTTTCCTCCCAAAGTCTTCCCTATTCCACCATGCCCTTGATAATAATGAATCTACTTGTTGTCTTTATAGATTTGCCTGTTCTGGACATTTCATGTAATTGGTATCATACAGTGTGTGGTCTTTATGACTTGCTTCTTTCTTTTGTTGTTTTTGAG
The DNA here is from genome assembly GCA_007922755.1 of Pedetes capensis. NCBI lineage: Eukaryota > Metazoa > Chordata > Mammalia > Rodentia > Pedetidae > Pedetes > Pedetes capensis. The sequence goes on from VMDO01006317.1 coordinate 8,512, forward strand.
ACAGGTTGTTGCTATGTATCCCAGGCTGGCCTCAAACTCACATTCCTTTTGCCTCACCCTCCTGAGTGTGGCATCTTTCATTTACAATGTCTTCAAGGTTCCCTCATATTGTAGCATGTCTCAGTACCATGTTCCTTTTTTGGGGGGGAGGGGTTGAGACCTGGTCTCACTTTGTAGTCCGGGCCATCCTAGAAATCCCTATGTATACCAGGCTGGCCTTGAACTCATATTTATGTACCTTCCTCAGCCTCCTGAGTACTGGGATTACATGTGTATGCCACTATACCCAGCTCAGTACTGCATTTCTTTTTATTACCAAATGATATTCCATTGCGTGGATATACCACATTAAGTTTATCCATTCATCCCTTGGTGGACATTTGAATTATTCTCACCTTTTGTCTATTACAGATAATGCTGGTGTAAACATTTTTGTACATGTTTTTATGTGGACATGTGTTTTCATTTCCTTTGGTATATAACTAGGAGTGAAGTTACTGAGTCATATGATGATGCATCTCCGTTCCTCAGCCAGAGACTGACTCCTGGGTACAGCTGGGAAACCAAAAAATATGCAAGGAGCTGAAGGCAAGTCTGACATGTTTTATTCTGGGGTTTTGCCCTCTGCCCCCTTTGCCACCATGGTAGCCACAGCCCACACCACTGCCACCTGTGCTGCTGCCAGTGCTGGTGGAGGGACTTTAATGATTCTACACAATAGTGGCTGATTGCCAAGATCACTGATGATATTTCAGTTACATGAGATTACATCATAGGAAACAGTAACATTGTACACATGCACCTGTCTATGTCTTATTATCTCAGCCTGTTTACCATTTCAACCAGTTGGCTTAACATTCCACCCCTTAAACTGGCTGAGATTTAGATGGGACACAGCACCAAAGAGCTACCCTGGTTAGTTGCTATAGTTATTGGGGGACAGTATATAGCATTCAGATGTTCTAAAGCCTCTTGCATGGCCTTCTATACAGGGTAAGCAAATGATAAACCAGTCACTGTGTCAATAGCTGTTAAGGCATAGCCCTTCCTTGGTCTTGTGGCAACTGACCTATGAAATCAACTTGCTTGGAGCCCTGCTTTGGTTACCTACAATAGCACTTTGGATGGGCTACAGAACAGGTAGGACACTGTTTGACAGCCTGAGTTGCTTCTGTGAGGTAACATGTAGACCCCAATACCAGGCATCTTACAGCATGGTCCTTGGGCCAACATGCCCCAAGTAGCAGTGCAGCTACATGACTATATCCACTGGGGCACCCGTTTGGTGTGGGTCTGGCCAAGGGCATTAGTCTCATCATTTCCCCAGGTTCAACAGAAGTCTGTCTCCTCTGAAGGGGTATAAATGCACTTCCTTTGTTGGTCTGATGGCTCACAACTTTTGCCATATGACTTGGCCCATATCACTCAGGTTGATGGCCTACTAGACGATTTTCACGTGGGTTTGCCGATGGCTTATTAGCCAATACTGTTGTATTCACTGGGGCAGCCACAGACTGTCTAGTTATTTGTTCCTATATGTAAGGGCCCTGGTTAATTTATGATTACTATCTTCATAGTACATAGCTCTGCCCACTGGCTACTCTGTCCTGAGCCAGTATTTAGCCAGATCTTATCCTTATCTAGCCAGAGGGCTACTGCTGTCCATTGGCTAGGGTTACCTTGACAGGAAACATCGGTATACCAACTCTGAGGAGGAAGTGGCAGCTTCTGCTCTCCACATGGGCTGGGAGTATCTTGTATGGCAGGTGTGTGTGTGGGGGGGATCAGTTACTACAGCAAATGTAGGGCCTAACATGTGTTGTAGTTCCTGGGAGAGTGGGCTGGTACTCACCTCTGCTTGCTGTTCCAGGTATGTCCCCCCTGAGCTAAAGTGGTTGCTCAGGCTACTCCTGTTTTAGAGGTAGACACCCATGACCATATCTATCCTGTTGTAGGATACATTGTTTTGACTTGTACTTTGTTTGCAGGGTAATGGCTTCACTAGCCTGCAGAGGTGCATACACAGCAGCAAGCTACTCCTCTACTAGGGACTATCAACTTTCTGTTCCCTTCCACAGTTAGGACCAAAATCTAATCTGCACTTGTTGTTTTTCTCATGGATCGTGATAGGCCTCATTCAAACCTCTTGGGTTACCTTACATCCAACTGGAATGGTGTTTTAGGATATACTACCTGCAAAGCTTGAGCCTGCCCCATGGCTTATTTGGCTCCCTGAAATACCTGCTGGACTTGTGGGGTCCAGTCAGTCCCATGGTACTTCTTTCTTACACAACTGGTGCAAAGGCCATCCTTGCACCTTGTTGCATTGACAGCCCAGCCCCATGTTTCCAATGTCATTCTTAAGTTTTCTGTGGCCTTTTTTAAATCTATAAGAAAATCAGAGGTTAGCATAATATCATGAATATGATGAAACAGAGAAACAGTAGCTGGCTATGTCTAAGTACCCAAGTCCTTGGCTACCAACCTGTTAACAAATGGAAAGGCTATGCAGGTACTCCTGCAGCAAAACCACAGATGTCTATCACATAATGATACTGTCCCAAAGATAAAGTCAAGTGATCCATCAGGTTCAACATATACAGGACCACTGCATGTAAAGGAGGACTCACTTTGTTCAGTTCTTGGTAATTAACAGTTATCTTCCAAGTTCTATCAATGTACATTATCCTTCCATCAAGTTTATCTGGGTTCCTGTAGAGGCAGGGGACATTTGGTCCCAGGGTCCACTACAGTCAGCACTGGCACATTTTGTGGGGGCCAATAAATGGCTATTTCTATGTGGCCATTGGTCCTCTTGTTCCTCTGTCAGCTGGGTCTCCTGGCCACCTGAATAGGCCAGCAGATCATTAGGTACCAGGATCACAGGTACCAGGAAGTCTTACGGGTGAAGTGCAAGAGCCATCATGCTTTGCTGTTCTCCTCTGGAATCACTGTCCCTTTGGCAACAGCCCCCACAGGGACATCAACACCTCATTGGGTTGTTGATCTATTTTTTTTCTGTCCACCCCTATGGCTATTAGATCTATTCACATCTGTAAGCGGGTCACCTTTCTAGGCCATTCAGCAGCTGCCTTTGTTTCCTTTCCCCTTTTTGGTGCCTTTTCCGACTGTGGGGTGAGTTGTTTATACCAATGCTTTTTCCTGCTCTAGAGCCAACTGAGCCTGCAGCAATTGTCATACCTGCACTTGCTCTGCCAACACTTCCTCCTGTTGTTTTTGCAGCATAGTTATAAACAACCAGGACACTGGCCCAGTTGTGCCCCACTGGGAGGTTGGCTTACTGACCTCCATTCCTTCCTGGGCCTTGTTCAAGAACACAGGTGTGGGTTCCACATACTCCTAGTCCTTCAGAGTGGACCATTTTACCAAGACAACTGCCACTGGATACCACAGACTCATGAAGGGTCACATATCTTCTCCAGTGTGCTTCAGGACAGAGGGGACCCTCACCAGACCCTGCTTGCCATGCCAGATGTGGGATCCGGCCCACTACACCAAGTGTTGTGCACCTGCTTCTCCACCAGAGATGGATGTTTGGAGCTGACCGTGAAGCTGAAAAATACATGAGGAGCCAGAGGCAAGTCTGATATATTTTATTCCAGAGTTTTTCTCTCTGCTTCTGCCCCCACTGCCTGCACTACTACAACCCCCAGTACTGTCAGAGGGACTCTTTAAAGTTTCCACACCATAGTGGCTGATTGCCAGGATCACTGTCTAATCATATTTCAGTTGTATGAGTTTTTTTTTTTTTTTTTTTTTGTGGTACTGGGGGTTGAGCCTGGGGCCTCACACCTGCATGCTTTGCAAGTGCTGGACCACTGAGCTGCACCCCCAGCCCTTTTATTTTTTTTTTTCCTTACTTCCTGAGACAGGGTCTCACTAAGTTACATAGATTTCCTCTAGTCTCGAACTTGTGATCCTCCTGTCTCCGCCTCCCAAACCGCTGGGATTACAGACGTGCGCCACCACGCCCAGCTAGTTGTATGAGATTTTATCATAGGAAACAGCAACATACACATGTACCAGTTAGTTCATGTTTCATCATCTCAGCTTATTTACCATTCAAGACTCCTGGCTTAGCATGTGATAACTCCATGTTTGTCTCCTTGAGGAATTGCCAGACTGTTTTCCTAAGCAACTATACCATTTTTTTTACATTCCAGCTTGTAGTGTGTGAGGATTCTGGTTTTTCACCAATACGTGTTGTTGTTGTTGTTTGTTGTTGTTGTTGTTATTAGAGGTCGTCGAGTTGGGTCTGAGGCATTGTGATCCTATGTACAACAGAATGAAACGTGCCCAACACTGTGCCAGGCACATGATCATTTTTAGATTTAAGCCCATTGTTACAACCACTGTGTCAATCCATTTAGTTGGGGGTCTTTCTTCTTTTCGTTGACCTGCTACTTTCCAAACATGATGTTCTTCTCCAGGGATTGGTCCCTCCTGACAACATGTCCAAAATATGTAAGACACAGTCTAGTCATCCTTGCTTCCAAGGAATACTCTGGTTTCACTTCTTCTAGGATGGATCTGTTGATCCTTTTGGCAGTCCATGGTATATTCAATATTCATCTCAAGCACCATAATTCAGAAGCATCAATTCTTTTCCTATCTTCCTTATTCAACATCTAGCTTTCACAAGCATATGATGCAACTGAAAATACCATAGCATGAGTCAGGCACACCTTCATCTTCAATGTAACATCTTTACTTTTCAGAATTTGAAAGAAATCTTTTGCAACAGCTTTTCCCAATGCAATACATCATTTGATTTCTTGACTCCTACTTCCATGAGTGTTAATTGTAAAACCAAGTAAAGCAAAATCTTGGACAACCTCAATCTTTTCTCCATTTGTCATGAAATTGCATAGTGACCCAGTTGTAAAGATTTTTGTTTTCTTGATGTTGAAGTACAGTCCACACTGAAGGCTATGCTCTTTGATCTTCATCAGTAAATGTTTCAAATCCTCTTTACTTTTAGCAAGCAGAATTGTGTCATCTGTATAATGCAAGTTGTTAATGAGTCTTCCCCCAATCCAGATGCTGCATTTTTCTTCATACAATCCAGCTTCTGAGATTATTTGCTCAGCACAGAGATTGGAGAGGTACAGTGAAAGGATACAACCCTGATGCACACCTTTCCTGACTTTAAACCAGGTAGTGTTTCCTTGTTCTGTTTGAATGCCTGTCTCCTGGTCCATGTATAGATTCCTCATGAGTCCAATAAGGGTTCCTGTATTCCCATTCGTCACAATGTTGCCCATAATTTGTTGTGATCCACACAGTCAAATGCCTTTGCATAGTCAGTAAGACATAAACAGACATCTTCCTGGTTTGTCTGCTTTCAGCTAATACCCATCTGACATCAGCAGTGATGTCCCTGGTTCTATACCCTATTTGAAATCCAGCTTGATTTTCCAGAAGTTCCCTGTCAATATGCTGCTGCAGTTGCTTTTGAATGATCTTTATTGTTGTTGTTAGGTACTCTCTGGTTGGGTGTGACTCAGCGACCATCATAGGGTTTTCAATGACTGATTGCTTTGGGATTGGTTGGGGAGTGCATTACCATGTCCTTCTCCCATTTGAATGATCTTTAACAAAATTTTATTTGCCTGAGATATTAATGATATTGTTAAATAATATCCACATTCAGTTAGATCCCTTTCTTGGGAATAGACAGATTTATAGATCTTCTCCAGTCAGTTGGCTAGGTAGCTGTTTTCCAAATCTTCTGTCATAAACAAGTTAGCACTTTCCATGCTGCATCTGTTTGTTGGAACCTCTTAATTGGTATTCCATCAATTCCTGCAGCCTTGTTGTTTTGCCAATTCCTTCAAGGCAGCTTCCCCTTTGTCCTTCAGTACCATTGGTTCCTGATTATATGGAGCCTCTTGAAATGGTTGGTCACCCACCAATTCTTTTCAGTATAATGACTCTGTGTATTCCTGCCATCTTCTTTTGATGTTTCCTGTGTCAGTTAATATTTTCCCTGTAGAATCTTTCACTATTGTGACTTGAGGCTTGAATTTTTCTTCAATTCTTTAAGCTGGAGAAAAACAGTATATTCTTGTCTTTTGGTTTTCTATCTCCAGCTCTTTGAACATGTCATTATAATATTTGATTTTGTCTTCCTAAGCTGCCCTTTAGAATCTTCTGTTTTGTTCTTTAACTTTGTCATGTCTTCTTTTACTTGATCTGCTCAAGGTTCAAGGGAAAGTTTCAGAGTCTCTTTTGACATGTAATTTGGTCTTTTCTTTTGTTCCAGTCTTTTTAATAACCTTTGCTTTCCTCATGAATGATGTCTTTAATGTCATGCCATAACTCGTCTGGTCTTCAATCATTGAAGTCTAAACACATCAAACCTGTTCTTGAGAAGTTCTCCCAACTCAGGTGGGATATTCTCAAGGTCATACCTTGGCTCTCATATACTTTTTCTAATTTTCTTCAGTTTTAGTTTGAACCTGCATATGAGGAGTTGATATTCTGATCCAAAATTAAATGGTCTTTTGTTCTAACGTTTGATATTGAGCTTTTCCATCATCTCTTTCTACAATTGTAGTCAATTTTATTCCTGTGTGTTCCATCTGGTGAATTCCATGTGTATAGTTGCCACTTATGTTGGTCACTTGTCTGTCAGTTTGCCGTACTATGGGGGCTTGTGTGTTGCTGTGGTGCTGAAGCTATGCCACTGGTATTACAGATACCAGCAAGGTCATCCATGGTGAACAGGTTTCAGCTGAGCTTCCAGACTAAGACAGACCAGAGAGAAGGACCCTGCAGCCTACTCTTGAAACAGCCATTTAAAACCCTAAGAATATCCGGAAAACATTGTCAGATATAATGCTGGAAAATGAGCCTTTCAGATTGGAAGGCACTCAAAAGATAACTGGGATAGAGTTCTCTCCTAGAAGCAGTGTGTGTTGTGTTGTGTTAGGTGCCGTCAAGTCATGTCTGACTCATAGCCACCCTCATAGGGTTTTCAATGGCAGGTTGTTTTTCGGGATTGCCTTGGGAGTGGGTTGCCATGTCCTTCTCCCATTTTTGCGGTGCTGGCAATCAAATTCGGGACCTCAGAGACTACAGAGCGGCGCTCTACCAACTGAGCTAAATCCCAGCCCCCTAGAAGCAGAGTCAGCCTTAATGATGGGAATGGAGTAAAGCCCAGGGACCTCCATTTCCTGATGTAGCATGACTCAAAATGAGAAGGAACAACCGTAAACATCCATTTGTTATAGCCATCCTAGTGGATAGAAATTGGTATCTCATTGTGGTTTTCATTTGCATTTCCCTAATGGCTTATGTTGCTAGTTCTTTTTGTAAGTGCCTGTTCCTGAAGAGAAAGGAAGAACAAAAAATGTTTTTGAATTGAATACCCCAGCTATTACTTTACTCACGGATGATACAGACCAATTCATGGAATATAAGCATTAGAAAGGACCTTGGGGGCAGACGGGTGCGGTGGTACACGCCTATAATCCCAGCAGTTTGGGAGGCAGAGACAGGAGGATCACAAGTTCGAGACCAGAGACAGTCTGCGTAATTTAGCGAGACCCTGTCTCAAAAAGTAAAAAAAAAAAAAAAAAAAAAGGGCTAAGGGTGCAGCTCAGTGGTCCAGCACTTGCAAACCATGCAAGTGTGAGGCCCTGGGTTCAACCCCCAGTACCACCAAAAAAAAAAAAAAAAAAGAGAGAAAAGAAAGGACCTTGGAGGATGGCAGTAACTTACTTTATAAGAGCTCACCTGAAGTACCAGATATTCACTACTCCCACTTGTCAGAAAGTTCTGAACTTTAGTGATATCATTTTTTCAATGAAATCTTTTCCTGATACCTTTTATTCCTCAAATTTTTAGCCACTGGGTTGAGCTTTGCTCTTTGAAACAAGGCAGAGCTCTCTTCAAACCTAGCATTCCTCTCCTACCCTTGACTGTATCCACCTATATATTTAAAGACAAGCTTTTGTAGCCCATTAGGCTTTCCCCTTGCCTTTTGAGTTAATGACTCCCCCAAACTGTGTGTGCAGTTCTGGCCACCTTACAGCCTGAAGCAACTCAGCTGTCTCTTGGAAAGTCCTTAAGTCAGTAGGTGTCCAGAGAGTGCAGACCAGAATGTAGACCAAGGGAGCATAAGTAACTTGAATAAATTTACTGAAATCTCCTTTCTTTCTTTTCAGTCACTATATTTCTTTGAAACTTCAAATCATTTTAAAAGAGGGCATATTATTATTATTATTATTATTGTTATTATTTTATTTATTGTTTTTGGTACTGGGGGTTGAACTAAGGGCCTCATACTTGCATGCTCTGCAGGTGCTGGACCACTGAGCTGCACCCCCAGTCCAGTTTTTTTTGTTTGTTTGTTTGTTTGTTTTTTTTTTTTTTTTACTTTTCTGAGACAGGGTCTCGCTAAATTACGCAGATTGCCTCTGGTCTGGAACTTGGGTTCCTCCTGTCTCTGCCTCCTGAGCCGCTGGGATTGCAGGCTTGCGCCACCACACCTGGCTCAGGGCATATTATTTTTAAGTTTAGTTCAAGGGAAGACATGTTAAAAATATGTTGAGAATGCAGTCTATAAAAACATCTTTGCACTCCTGCCTGCTGTGTAAAAAAAGTGTATGTTTTGTTCATTTCCCTTGACCTGGCCCATATTGAACAGGCAGCTGCTCTCATTGTGTGCAAGTGTAGCTGCACCTGTCTCTGTGTTAGTACCAGTCCATATATCCCCTGGTCTTCCATGAGCTTGGTCTTCCCTCTCTGGTTCACTTTGTTCCCACTTTTCCCTCTTCAGACTTCTAAGGAAAGAGGATTCACTCTACTGCTTTTACTCAGACTTTGGAATCCAGCTGCACTGCTGGGCTGTCTCTGTTCTCCCGTATATCTAGAAGAAGCCCTCTGTATTGTGGGCAAAATGTCTTTTGCCATATGCTAATTTCTCTTATTTCCTGTTTCCAACCCTCTATCCCTCCTAATCTGCACTGAAAAATTTCACTTGAGAACACCTGCCTCATCCCTCCTATTCCTGGAGGGCACAACTTGTCTCAGAGCCTACAGCTGGGCTGTCCTCTCTGCTTGGAATACTCCTAGCTATTCTTCCCTGGGCTCACTCCCTGTCATTACTCAGATCTCAGCTCAGACAAGGCTTCCTCCAAAGGCCTCCCCTGGTAGCCCTCCAACACTGCAGGAGAATTCTGTTTTGTTTACTCTAGGATTCCCAGTATCTAGAACTTGGCAGGCACTTGATGAGCCCTGGCTGCATTGTTACAATGCAGCAGCTCTGTAAAAAGGCCTGGCTTGCATAATCTCTGCCATTTTGTGTTGGGCAAGAAAGAAATGAAGGAATGAACAAAGATATGAAGAATGGACAAAAGAAGACTGAAAAGAGCTTCTTGTAAGGCAGAGGATGAAATGGATAGCTGGAATGAAAACAGAGGACGAGGGCCAGGCATGGTGGCTCATGCCTGTAATCCCAGTGGCTGGGGAGGCGGAGGCAGGAGGATCATAAATTCAACACCAGAGTAGTCTGCATAATTTAGCGAGACCCTGTCTCAAAAAAAAGTAAAAAAAAAAGTGGCCTGGGTGTGCAGCTCAGTGGTCTAGCACTTGCAAAGCATGCAAGCACGAGGCCCTGGATCCAGCCCGCAAAAGAAAAAAAAAAAAAGAAAAAGTAAAAAAGAAAATAGAGGATGAAGGCTAAAGCCTGTTCTCCACTTTCCCTGTTGTCGAAAATGCTTTCTGCCATGATTAAAGCAAAAGCCAGGATTAATTTGAAGACAAGGACTTTTTTTTTGAAGAAACCAAGAGGAGACAATCCTTCCACTACTACTCTATCCCATTAGCTTCTCTGTCTCAGTTTACATTTTTTTATCACACAAAAAATGCTTAGGTAGGTGTCAATTTTGATTGCATATTAGAGAATTGCTTAGTTAAAAATATCATCTTAGGCCAGGTGCTGAGGTACACATCAGTACTCCCAGCACCTCAGGAGGTGGAGGCAGGAGGATGGCAAGTTCAAGGCCAGAGGCAGCCTTTGCAATTTAGCAAGCCCCTGTTTCAAGACAAAAAATTTAAAAATAGGGTTAAGGGTGCAGCTCAGTGGAGATCACTTGCCTAGCAAGCACGAGGTCCTGTGTTCAACTCCCCTAATATTGGGGAAAAAAATCAGCATTAAATGGGATCCAAATTCAAGGGACACAGTTTTGTCTGAAAGAAAAAAAGGAAAAAAGTCCCTTCCAAAGAGCACATGATTTCTTATGACTGTTGGAGTATTCTCTAAGGTGTTTTGTTAACAATTGAGGGAATCACTAGTCATGGTAGAAACTGACAGTATGTACTCAGAACCCTATTGTACAGTCATCTCTGATTTCTTTTGTCAAACTGGATTTTCTGCTTTCTTTGCCAGCTGAAATTAAATTGTTAGGTCATAGCAGTACTATGAAATAGTTTCCACATTGTTTTTCTTTCTCTTCTGTTTATTACGTGGACTAAGAAAGACTATAATTATGAGAGCAAGGAACGGAGACAACTTGCTAGTACACTAAAGCTGAGCAATGCTTCTAGTATTGTTTAGACCTCCTGCTGACAGCCAAAAGGTATTAGTCACATGATAGTTCGGGGTGTGCAATCATCCGAGACTAAAATGACCTCACCAGTGAATGACACTGGAGCTCAGCATATGTGCCATGCAGGATTTACCAGGGGAAATTAAACTGTTAGCTTTTTTTACTTTTCCTATCCCCGATGTGATCAACGCTAGTTTTCTGGTGGCTTGTGTTTATTCTGAAGAGGAACTTCATCTCATTCTTTCTGGTACGGTTACATGTCACAGAAAATAAAGCTTCATGGATGTGAAGTTGTTACACCGCAAGTGTTTTAATTTTTCTTTCTCAATGTAATTATCCAGTACTTTATAAAAACCTCTGTACATGTCCTGCTTTCTCACCTCTAGTTATTGGTGTATGATGTTTTCTCTGTCTGGCATGTCCTTCTCCTTGGTCCTTCTTTTCTGCCCCTGTGAACTCCCACTCATTCTTTAAGACCATTTCAAATGACTTCTCCTAAGTGAGTTTTCCTTTACCACCCCCTTTCCTGATTTAGACAATAACTCTTCTCCCACTCTGCCTTGTATATCCTTTGTATAACCTTTATCACATTATACATTGTGTTTACATGGAAGTTCATGAGGGTAGAAACTATGTCTCCACATCCTTTTTCCCCCATTACATGGCACAGTCTTACAAATTAGGAAGCTCTCAACATACATTTTTTTCCCTGTCTCTTTCCTTCCCCAATTATTTATCCTCATTACCATGCACATTTTCAGTTTGAAACATGATTAAAGTTTTGTCAAACTTTACACTGTACACTTTGAAGACATGATGTTAAATATGTATAAGCTAGAGATGAGCTACATCCTTAGCCCTCTCCCACTTTTTCTAATGGTGTCCCACACTTATATTTTGTCATTCTTTTTTTCACAAACAAGCTTGATGGGCTATTCTTATGGGACGATTGACTGACGCAGATTTCTATCTTGTTTCTTAAAGTTTTTTCTTTTAACTAAGAAAATGAAAAGCTTCCAGAGGACATTTATAATTATCCATTGTATCATCCAAAAGAAGAATAGCTGAGACTTGGAAAATATCATTTTTTATTTCTTAATAATTATCACTGGAGACTAACGGTGTTTAACAGCCAAGTAGCTAGTTTTCAAAATGATGAGTCAGCATGGTGTTCTCTACTGGATACAGAAGGATGGAATCTGTGTGATTCTGCTCCCAGTCTGAGGGTGGTTATTAAGGGAAAGGTCCTTGTGAGCTCAGCATGCCTCTGCTATGTGTTGGTGTTGCATTACTTTATGAGGAAGTAGTTCTCTCATGACTTGTCTCTGTTTAATCCACTGCAAAATCCTCATTCATTCAGTGTGCCATGATGGTATTTCGCCTCTTGGCTAGAAGTCAACCATAAATAAACACAAAAGGGAGCCATTAAACAGTGTGACAGGATTCAGTTATAATTGCACTGCCTGATAATCCAGAATGTATTTATATCGGTTTTAAAATTATTATTTAATTAGAGATACATAATTTTACCATACTTATGATGCATTGGCCTGCAGTGGTAGCCCTGTGGCATCCGATCCCGTCAGATCTTGGAAGCTAAGCAGGGTCAGGCCTGGTTAGTACCTGGATGGGAGACCGCCTGGGAACACCAGAAGCTGTAGGCTTGGGAGAAGGACCTGGCAACCCCCTCCCAAAAATTAATCTGCCATTGAAAACCCTATGAACAGCAGAGAATCACTGACAATAGTGTTTCCCCTGTTGTACAGAGGGTCGCTATGAGTTGGATACCGACTCGATGGCACCTAACAACAACAACAACATGATGCATTGTCGTGTGATCTCTTTTCTGGATTTTTTTTCTTATAAAAGCAAATATATTATAGAAGTTAATAGTTCAAAATCTGGGAAAACAGACTAGGTTTTGAATTCTGATTACTAGCTCTGCAATCTAAGGCAAGTTACTTAATTATGCTAAACCTCAGTTTCCTCATATCCTAAGTCTACACCTAGGGTTGCCATGAGAATTTAATAAATTAACATTTATAAAGTCTTCAGTGTAATGTTAGTTCTTTTAAAAAAAGTAGTGCTTTTTTTTTTTTTTTTTTTTTTTTTTTTTAGGAGTGCCTTGAGAGAGGGTGGCAGAAGAAAGGGTCTGACATGGAGCTGGGACTAGGTAAGTAATCCATCTCTGTTTCAGGGATTTAACTTCAATATGATAGAAATCCCTTTAAACTTTTAAGATATTCCAAGAGGGTCAGGAGCATGGCATAATCCCTTGTGTGTGCCATCTGAACCTGACAGACATCCTAGGTGTTGGTAAATTGTTTGCTATACCCAGCATGACCTCCTTGATAAGACTAGAGTGATCTTGTATCCTCCAGTCTTGATTTCCCCTTGAATCTACTTAGAAAACTAAAGGTACCAACATGCCACCAAACTTCTCATTCTCAGTAATCCCTGTTTCCAGGGATAGGGGAGCATCTGTCTTGACATGCTGAGTTAGAATTGGAATGAATTTTCCTAGAGTACAAATACTTAGGACTAAAGTACTAATATTTTATTATGAAGAACTCAGTACTATTAACAATGGGTAAAAGAGCCAGGCGCGGTGGCGCATGCCTGTAATCCTAGCAGCTTGGGAGGCAGAGGCAGGAGGATCGCAAGTTCAAGACCAGAGGCAGTCTGTGTAATTTAGCAAGACCCTGTCTCAAAAAGTAAAAAAAAAAAAAAAAAAAAAAGGGCTGGGCGTGCAGCTCAGTGGTCCAGCACTTGCAAAGCATACAAGTGTGAGGCCCTGGGTTCAACTGCCAGTACCGCAAAACAAAACAAAACAATGGGTAAAAGAAGGCCTTTAGGATCAAGCCTCAGATACCAACCTCTATAAAGTGTTTCCCCATGGGAAATGTGTTCTCAGTTTCAAATAATTGATTTATAAATAAAATATTGAAACATAAACCATTAGGAAAGCAAGACTATAGTCCTGTACATTTTTAGTACAGAAAGAGGAAGTTCTACTCAAAGTATAAGAACAGTTGGACACTGTGCCTTTTTGTAAATTGGATGTTAGCCAGGACAAAAGAGGAGAGTTTGTTGCAAAGAGCAACAATGGCTCTGTATGATCCTCAATAATAAAGATATTGAATTACATTTGGTCCCATGGCCACCTTTGTGCCCTTACTGTATCTGGATGCCTTATTATTCCTTGGAGAGTTTTCCTCAGAGGAGAGAAGGCCACCTTCCTGCTCTTAAATATTGCATGGAGGGAGCCTCTGTGCCCATTCTGCCCCCAGTAACAGCTCTCCAACATTTGTTTGTCAGATCCCTCTGAGTACCTGTCACTTTCATATCTGGTGTTTGATCACCCTGGGCAGGCATCTTCTGTCAGTGAGTTAACAGGTAGATGCTAAGAGTCTCCTATTGATCAGGATTCCTTGAGGCTGTGTGAGAGAGCAGGAAGGAGGTGCAATCTCTTCTATGAAGGAATTTACAAACTAGTTTAGGAAGCAATATGTCCTACTCATTAAAACATAGGGTTCCCAAGTCAGTCAGCTCTGATCTGAATCTAACATTTCTTAGCTGTGTACTTTGACTCTGTTTTTTCATCTGTAAAATGAGGGCGATAAAAGTAACTGTTGCAATTTTAGGGTTGTCATGAGGATTGTGTTACAAGATTAAGTATTTAGCAGTGCCTGCACATAGTAAGTGCTTAGTAAACATTAGCTATCATTATTCAGAATGTCTAAAATGGGATATAGACAAATTTGGGCGGTTAAGGAACCTAATAACATTTCCCTTAAACCCGGTTTAATCTTTTCAGACTGGAAAGAGGAAGCACTGCTGTATGGGTCACAGAAATGGACAGGGAGTGACTAGTGCAAGAGGGGCTTTTGGGATACATTATGGGATGCTGTTGCATGCTGAGCACAGTGGCGCATACCTGTAATCCAAATGACTTGAGAGGCAAAGGCAGGAGGATCTCAAGTTTGAGGCCAGAGGCAGCCTGTGTAACTTAATAAGACCCTGTCTAAAGATAAAAAATAAAAAAGAGGGATGAGAGTACTACTGCTCAGTGGTAGAATGCTTGCAAAATATATGCAAAGCCCCAGGTTCAACCCCTAAGTACTGCCAAAAAAGAAAAGAAAAAAGAATAAAAGAGGCTATTTGCCTTCTAGAGAAGGCAGTCTACCTACCTGTCCTGACTTAGATCTTCATTGGAGACCTTATTTGACTTGCAAACCAAAGAACTGGAACTTCTGCTTTGAAGAAATTTGCAAGCTAGAGATTCAAGACATACACATAAAATGCTACTTTATCATAATAATAAAGCAGCATATTAATAAGAAAAAATGACATGGTAAAACTTGCTATATACCTATGATAAATGGTTAAGGCAACCATGCTTATTAATAAGTCTGAATTCTGGACTTTCTAAGTAAAATTTTCTGAATGTGTTAATACTACCTATAGATCTGTGGGACAATCGGAAGGGGCCCTTTCCTAACCCCACCTCTACCCAACTCTGTCTTTTTGTTTCCTGTGTCTGTTTTTCTCCCCATACAAATCATGGCCTGGACCTGCCAATGAAATGTATTTCTGAATCCCATCCATAGCCTCAGTGGTTTTGGCTGAAAGTCCAGAGCCTTGGGGGTCCTGTGTTTGTTTTCACAATTCACCATTTAGTGGAGTGATAAATGGTGAGAGCTCTCACTTTTAAGGAGCAAGGTTGACTTTTGCTAACTGCTAACTCAGGCTTTTGCTGAGGACAATGTTTACTTTGTAGCCTTAATGACAGGGGTGGCTTTCTGGGAGTGTTGCAATGAAGGATTCAGAGGGAGGCCACCATGAACCAACTCCCTGGCAAGGCTGCTGCAGCCAGCATCTTACAAACAGTTCCACTGAGTTTGGGGTTTGGGTGTCAGACACAGCGCTTCTCAGATGACTGAATAACAGTATTGTTTTGCCCTCTGGATAAGTGTGTGTGGTCAGCACTGACGGTATTTCCTTGTCTCATTCTCTTGGCTAACTAGGTGACTGAGAGAGAAAAAGCAAAATGACAAACATGTCTTTGGCTATTTTAGTCAAAAATATCCTTGTGGGATTTGAAGATACCATGGAATCATCTGGATATGGGAAAGACTAAAGCCCAAAGAAGGGAAGTGCCTTGTCCAAGATCACACAGCAAATGAATACACAAGCTGGGACTGAAATCCAGGTTCCTAGTGCCGTTCTCCACCCCTTGCCTTACTTTTGCAATACTGAAGGTTTTAACCCACAGCGTCACACATGCTAGGTAAAGTGCTCTACCACTGAGCTGTACCCCTTTTTTATTTTGAGACTGGGTCTGGCTAAGTTGTACAGGCTGCCTTTGGTCTGTAATTCATAATCCTGCTAGCTGAGCCTCTCAAGTCATTGGGATCACAGGCATGTGCCACAGCAACTGGCTCTCTTTTTATTATTTTTCATCTGTTGATATGTCAACAACCATGGAGAGTTTTTTTGTTTCCTTCTTCTTTTATTGGATTCTGTTTCCTTTCCAAAGCCTAAAAGGAGCCAGGATGATTCAGGAAAAATTCTGGGAATCCCGATTCACTTCCAAAAGCAATTTGTTTTCTGTTGGCCATGCTTCATGGATTGCTGTTTCAATTAAATTTTTCAATGTTTCATGTGAAAGTATATACATTACCAGTGGTTTTAAGTAAATCAGTTTAGGCATTCAGGGTTTGTAAATATGAAGAATCTTGATTTCCCTTGCATTTTTTTTTTTTATCTCTTCCCTGGTTTTCTTCCCTCCAACCACTTCCATTAAGATGCATTTTTTAAAAAAGTCTTAGATACATATTTTGGTGAAATCCTTAACATTTTTCTTCTTTCTCACATTTCATATTATCATCATCATAATGTGGTATGATAATTTACATTTTGCAAATTTTTTACTATATTAATTCTTGCAATGTAACCATCTAAAGCTTTCTAATGAGGAGAAGGTGGAGAGTTCGGGTAGTATAAGGTAGAGAGACTTTTGAAAATGCTGGCAAGGTATTTGTGAATATTTGGGGAGTGGAATATTTATGTGGCACTGTGGGTGTTTTGAACTCTCTGGAAACTAACAAGCAAGCTCTACACATGAACTTGATGGAAGTCCTCCAAATTTTGGACAACACAGGGGCCTTTCAGAAGTCTGAATGGAGTCCAAGTCAAATTATAGCTCAGTGCAGTAGTGCAAATCAGAGGAAATGACATCAGTCCAGGACCCCAGGAGACCAAGGCTTGGTGCTGGTTCTACCATTAGAGGTTGCTTCCTAGTCTGTAAAAAGGCATAATAATAGCTTCTACTCATGGAATTGCTTTGATGATAAAACTAAAGTAACACATGTAATGTCCTAAGCAGAAGGCCTGGTACATAATAATCACTTGAGATGGTTGAGATGCCAATAGGCTTCTGGAGAAAGACACACAGGAACTGATGATTAGTCACTCTATAAAAAGTCCCCACTTGGGCAGGGATGCAGCAGAGTTATCACTGCAGGCTTTGACATTAGACAGACCTGTCTTTAGATGCCAGCTTCTAGTATTTTCTAGCTGTGTGATCAGGGGCAGATGTAGTGATTATAGCCCAGGTGAAGCCCCTGACTCAGAGCCTGCCATGGAGAAGGTATTCAATAAATGGTGGCTACTGGTCCAGGTACTTAGCGAATGGGACTAAGAAACCAAAGGAGTAAGACAGATGAGACAGATGTTAAACTCATGAGGCTAATAGAAACCAGGAGAACAAATTCAGTGCCTGTGGGGCCTGTATAAGATTCATGTTGGTGCTATAAGAAATCGTCACACTTGGTGGCTTCAAATAATGGAAATTTATTCTTTCATAGTTTTGGAGGCTAAAAGTCCAGAATTAACATTACTGAGTCAAAAACAGGGTGTTGGCAGGGACATGTTCTTGCAAAGGCTCGAAGGGGACATCTGTTTCTTGCCTTTTCCAGTTTCTGGTGGCTGTTGGCATTCCTTAGTTTGTGGCTGCATCTATCCAGTCTTTCCCTCTGGCTTTACATGGCCTTCTCTGTGTGTATATGGGTGAATGCATGTGTGTGTTTGTGTGAGTGAGTGTAATCTCCTTCATTCTCTAACCTGTAAGGATTCTTGTGATTACATTTAGAGTTTACCTGAATAATCCAGAATAATTTTTCCATCTCAGTATCCTTAATCATATCTGCAAAGACATTGCAGCTTTTTTGGAGCACTCCAAATAATTTTTGGGTCTCCTATATTTTTATCAAGGGACTCACAAGTTCCCTGAGGAGCTGTAGCTACTTCAGGGGCTCCCGAGACCCCTTAATTACCTTAGAAGGACAACAACTCGGGGACATTCACCGGTCAGGAATCCATCGGGCAAGACCGCAGCAATCCAGGGGAGTGGTAAGATCCATCTGTGTCCGTCTTGTCTCTGTGTGACCCCATCCCAGCCTGAATATCTAAGCGCCAGGTCACGTAGGGGGTACTAATATCTCTCCCTCTATTGTCAGCATCACCCCCCTTGTCTGGGTTTGTTGTCTATTTGTGTGTCACACAGGAAAGGGAAGCACCCCCCTTACCCACTTTCCACCCCCCCACTTTCCGTCCCTAGGGTAGGACCCTTAAGTCTAGGGTCCTCTCTGTGCTGGTCGCATTGGGGAATATCCGTTCCCCCCTCTTTACAAAGACCTGCGGCAGAGACAGTAAGGCAGACGGACCTTAGGCAGGGTAGAAGTCGTGTAAGGCCAGGTCCAGGGTCGCCTGGAGGAGAAGGGTTCTGTCCGGGGACTGACAGTCACCCAGAGGAAATGGATTCCGTCCGGGGACAGATGCAGGAACAAGCGCTTGGCTCAGCAGTAGATCCCCCAGAGGATAGCTGAGCCTACTACTAGGTCCTGGAAAGACAAGTCACAAGACTTTGATTTGGAGAGGGGTCCCGAGGAGGGTTGATCGCCTTCGTTTGAGGATTTGCCCTACAGTTAGCGCTCAACCCAGCTAAAGATCCAAGTGCATGTGGGTGACTGGGCCCTGTTTTGACAAATACAGTAAGGGCTTCTATAGAAAGCTAGGTGTAAGGAGTCCAGAGGGAGGTAGCGAGGTTTGCTAACTAAGCCCAGAGACAGAACTGGTGACACCCTGCCTATTGGCTCGAAAGGGTGATCACACTGCTCTGGAGCAAAGTTAGTTCGTCTTCATCTCTGACTCACAAACACTAGCAAGAGAAACCCCACCAGGCCAAGGAACGACCTTAAGATATTGATTTTGGTTAATGGTTTTATGGACTAGACGAAAGGATTAGGACAGACATACAGATTGACCACTTGGCAAACATTTAACAGACGATGAATTGGTGTAACGGTTTTTGGCAAATGTTGTTGTTGTTGTTAGGTGCC
>VMDO01006317.1:27590-101734 GCA_007922755.1 Pedetes capensis
GTCAGTGCTTCTCTGCTGTTCATAGGGTTTTCAATGGCAGATTGATTTTTGGGAGGGGGTTGCCAGGTCCTTCTCCCAAGCCTACAGCTTCTGGTGTTCCCAGGCGGTCTCCCATCCAGGTACTAACCAGGCCTGACCCTGCTTAGCTTCCGAGATCTGACGGGATCGGATGCCACAGGGCTACAGCTGCAGGCTTTTGGCAAATACGTTAGATAAATTACTAAAAATGGGGAATAAAACGTGCTGTATCAGGAACACCAAGGAGGTCGACCCAAAGATAGAGGCCCTCCAGTGCATATTAATAACCAGGACAAAGGACATTTCTACCCAGGACATTTCTCGTTTCTGGGTGGAAGCCATTAGGCTTTACCCAGAACTGAAAAATAACATCCTGGAGAACCCCGAGACCTGGGTAGCCTTTGGCTACGAGGTCGCAGCAAGTAACGGGGTTAGGAATAAGGCGATGAAGCCCTACTTTTCAACCATCCTAGATGAGCTTAAGAAGGGACCTAACAAAACACCATTAGGGGAAGGCCAACGCCTAGGTCCATTGCGCCGAATGGAGAGGGACTTTCGTTGAGGCCTGTGTCCAGAGAGGAGGGACTTCTGACAGAAGTCGGACCTCATAGGAATGGACCATTAATGGAAGCCGGACTCCGGGCATTAAGGGAAGGGCCGTTGCCCCTACTGGAAACACCCTACCCGGAAGTCAGACCCCGAAGGGAGGGGCTTCCGCCAGAAGCTGGACCCAGAGGGGAGGGACTTACCCTGGTAGTTAACACAACACAAGGACTATACCCTAACCTGTCCTGCTTTGGGATAGGGCGGGGCCAACACCCAATCAATAGCCGTACACCTGGCTATCAGGGGCTAAGCCCCTTGGCCCCTGCCCTGGACCCTAATAGATATTCAGTCTACCCACTGAACATCATCCCCACACCTGAGAAACCTCTACTGTGGCACCCTTACAAAAGTAAGGACCTAAAGGACCTAAGGGTGGCAATCCGTGAGGATGGCCCCCATTCAGCATGGACCCATGCACTGCTGAACACCATCTAGACACGTATTAACACCGCACAAGATTGGGAGGACATAGTACGGGCAGTCCTTCGGAGTGCAATGACCATGCAATGGGAGGCATTCTACACAGATGAATGCCAACAGCAGGCCATCCACAACCAGAACAATGGGGTCCTTATAGGTCTGGATTGCTTGTTGGGGCAAGGGCCAAATTTCAGCACAAGCCTACAACAAGCAATGGCGCTGGTGGAGAGCTTTGCTCAGGTCCGTACCTGTGCAAGGCGGGCCTGGGATAGGCTTCTATGTGGCAGGACAACTCCCAGCTTGGCTGCCTTACAGCAGCGGGCTGACGAGCTGTTCCCAGACTTCGTAGACAGGGTGTCGCGGAGCGTGGAGTACAGGATGGCAGGGACAGATGAGGAGTCCAAGCAGGTGATGCTTAGGACCCTCATGTGGGATGGGATGTCACAACCATGCAGGCAGGCATGCCAACACATGAGAAATCAAAGGGTGAGCGACTGGATAATCGCCACCCAAGATATTGGCATCTCAGGTCAGTCCTCAACCCTTATAGCTCAGGCTATTCAGGACTCTAACAAGCAACTTCAAACAGGGCTATGATTAAGACCCTTAATAACATCATGGCCCCCCGTAGACAGTCCAATGCTCCGAACGCACAGTGCTACCAGTGCGGCGGCACAGGGCATTGGAAATCCAACTGCCCCCAGGGAGGAGGACCTAATAGATTTAATCGCCCAACCAACAAGTTCATCCGGCCAATGTCCATTTGCCCATGTTGCAGGAAGGGACGACATTGGGTGAAGGATTGCCCTAATGAAACTCCGCTTTTCCCACCCAATGCTCCCTGTGGAATTTGTAAAAGGGGCAAGCATTGGCCCAGGGATTGTTTGCAAAAAGCAAATTTAAACTAGAGCTGGGGCAGCTCCCAGCCCCACATACAAGGGAGAGAATGGACACTAATTGGGCGGTCCCAATTGAGAAGACAGGATTCCCTCCCACTAAATTAATTATGATTGGGGACAGAATATTTAATTTTATGATTGACACGGGGGCCCAAAAGACAGTCCTGAAGAGGGAGGAGGTTCCCAAATCATGGAAATTAAGGGACCCTCCCCTCAGAAGTCCTAGCGGAAGTCACCTGCTGCTCGTTTCGAACAGAGCAGGAATTTGAATGGGCTGACATGGAAGGGCACAGTGGCAGGTTCCAACCCCTGGCCTCCGATGGAGTTCCATACAATTTATTGGGATGGGGCCTCCTAGGGGATATGGGTGTTGTGATTGCCACTGACGGGGTAATAACTACCAATCTGACATATTGCCCCGTCCTTCCATAATCAATCAGACGAGCATTCCCCCTAATAATAATCAGTCATGTGGTTCCCTCGTTATTCCCGATGAAGATCCCCAGATACCTCTGATTTACACCTTATTTAATCATGGTGAAATCAAAATCAAGTGAAAAGAGGTATCACAACTATAGAAAATTATAAGGGAACTGGGTCCTTATATGCTGACCAAGGATATGAGAGACCCTCAAACATGGGAAGAGTTGATTAATACAGCTGCATTGACTTATCAAGGGAAACCACTGAAATCATACAAGTCATGATTGTACCAGCTAAGAGACATTACTAAGATGATAAAACCACAACTGATGTGTTAACCGACCCCAATAGTGAACAAGACCACCCCTTAGTGGAGATGCCATTGGTCGTTATAAAACCCCTCGCCTAGACTGGCTCTCTGATGAACCAGTCTGGGTGGACCAATGGCCACTAAAGAGGGACGAACTGATGGTGTTGAAAGGCCTGATTGACGAACAATTAATAGCAGGACACCTACAAAAATCCCACAGCCCGTGGAACACTCTGGTGTTCTTACATCGTAAAAAGACTGGTAAATGGCGTCTACTACAAGATCTAAGGCAGGTCAATAAAACCTGGGGTCAACTTCCACATCCCCTGGAGACCTGGGTACGGTGGAAGGACCCAATGACAGCCCAATGGGGGTGCCCTCAAAGAGGGTTGCCATTACTCTCTGCCATACCTGTGGGCTACTCCATTCTGGCGGTAGACTTGAAAGATTGCTTCTTCTCAGTCCCCTTACATCCAGAGGACTGTAAGAGGTTTGTGTTCACAGCGCCCAACTTCAACAATGAGGGGCCTGTGGAACGCTATGAGTGGCTATGCCTCCCCCAGGGCATGGCTAACAGCCCAGTGATTTATCATGAAGCTGTGGCCGCTGTCCTGAAACCCATCAGGGGAGAGGGAGTCCAATTATACCATTATGTGGACGACCTCCTCATAGCCACTCCCAATCCAGATGCCCTGCCAGAATTGGAAAAGAGGTTTATAAGGTGCCTCAATGATGCTTCCTTTTCGATATCGAAAAACAAAATCCAGAGAATGTTGCCCATTAATTTTCTCGGGTCACTGATCACCCTCAATGGAGTGAAACCTCAAAAGCCCCAGATAACACTCCCTGAACAGCTAACACTGAATAGCCTCCAGAAATTTTGTGGGCTTGTCAACTGGTTCCGGCAATGGTTGAAGATTCCTACATCTGATCTTCAGCCATTGTTTGACTTATTGAAAGGGGATAAGAGCCCATCTTCACCTAGGACTCTTACACCGGAGGCGCAATTGGCTATATCCAAATGACAGGAGGATATAAACAATTCGGAACTCAAGCAGTACAACCCAAAAGAGAAACTGTATGTCCTCCTGTTCAATACCACGCCCACAATTGTTGGAGCTATCTACCAAACCAAGGGGCCCATTGAGTGGTTGCACACATAGATAGGAAGCAGCCCACAACACCTTGACGAGATCCAGGCTATGGCAAAGATGGTGAAACAGGCCAGACTTAGATGATTGCAGGTTTTCGGAACAGAGCCAGACGAAATAGTGATGCCATACCCGTTAGCAGATATAGATTGGCTGCTACGGGAGCATTCCGGCTTTGCACAGGCTTGCCTCAACTTCTCAGGACAATTAGGTTGCCACTATCCGAAGACCCATTGGAGTGCCTCCTTCAAAAACCTGCCTTGGCTACCTCCAAAGATATTTGTTTAGGAGCCTTTGGAGAATGCCAAAGTAGTGTTCACGGACGGGGAGAAAAACGGAGTGGCTATTGTAGTCTAACCCCCCGAGCTGGACAAAATTATATGTCAGCAAGCCATTCCATTGTCAGAGAGGTCTGTTCAATTTAAAGAATTATACGCTGCCATGTGGGCCATAGAGAATGTAAGTGAGCCATTTAACCTATATACTGACAGTTTATACGTAGCCAACTTGCTACCGTGGCTGGGACGTTCTTTTGTCCACCTCGATAGCAACCCTTTATCACCGTTGATGGTAAAGGTGGCATCATTGCTGGCTACACGCTCACAGCCCATTTTCTTGGAGCACATACACAGTCATCAGCCACTGCCAGGTTTTTTAGCGGAAGGAAATGTGCAGGCAGACTTATTAGCCTCAAATTCGGAACCAGTAGAAATAGGCGTGGCTAACCCTCAGGACCTTCACGATCTGACACATGTGAATGTCGGAGGACTCAAAAAATTATTTCCGAATGTACCTCCATGGCAATTGAAGCAAATTGTCCGGAGTTGCTCCCAATGTGCGGCTTTAATTCACGCTCCACTGTTGCAGTCTATGGGAGTAAACCCAAGGGGGCTAAAATCCAATTGTATCTGGCAGATTGACATTTTCCACCATAGCCCATTCAACAGGCTGAAGTATGTTTTTGTAACAATCGACACATACTCTAAATTTGTTTGGGCTACCTGCCAGACTGGAGAGTCTACTAAAAAGTTAATACATCACCTCTTTGCTTGTTTTGCGGTGATGGGACTCCCCAAAGCAATCAAAACGGATAATGGACCCACCTTTACCAGCCAGGCGTTTAAAACCTTTTGTGCCCTGTGGAACATTGAGCATACTACCGGGATTCCGTACAACCCCCAAGGCCAGGCCATAGTTGAAAGAACCAATGGGATACTCCAGGCTCATTTAAAAAAAGAAAAAGGGGGGGCGTTTCCACCGTCAGTGATTTTGGCTAAAATTTTGTTCACTTTAAACATTCTGGACGTGTCTAAGGACCAGAATGAAACCAGAATCAATAGGCACTGGGGTCAACTTCCACGTCCTCTGGAGACCTGGGTACGGTGGAAGGACCCAATGACAGCCCAATGGAGAGGTCCAGATCTATTACTGTCAGAGACAAGGGGTGCAGCTTGTGTTTTCCCTGGGGAAGAGAAGGAACCACGCTGGGTACCAGCGAGGAACGTGGTACGAGCCATGTTTGTTGGATAAACAAATCCAACAAAGAAAGAATAACACCTGTTTCTTCTCCCCACAGCAATCACAAGCAAACTGACAGTCTGGACTCCAAGGCTCGAGGGTATACGTGTATATAATTGTTTCATTGTTGTATTTGATATTCTTGTGTTTATATAGTTACTAAGATGGTTAATTTAGAGCAAATAATGATATTAATGATGCTAGGGACTCTAGCATCTAATTTAGTGAAAAGGGATCCAGATGAGGTAAAACTAATAATTAACGATACCACAGGAATGACTAATCCGACTGTAACTCCCCTGAATGAGATCACGAACCCACAAACTACACCTGAGACAACCTTCCCAGTCACTCCCGAATATCAGATGATGTATGACATCCCACAAGAAACTAGATATAAAAAGGATGTCATGGAAATGGCAACATTCAGGGAATGACTCTGATCACGAGCAAGAATCAAGATTAGTAGAAATTGAATTGGAAAAAGAACAAAAAGCAAAGGAAGAATTGGATATACTCAAATGGCAAATTTGTCAAAGAAGAAATGCTAGAGAATGGTAAGAGAATCCTGGTGGAAGCAGACAAATTTAAAGATAAGGACAGAGGTTTTACACCAATCATACTCTCTAGCGATGACATCAATGATATTTATACTCTAAAATTGGACAATGTGATCAGGAGAGTCAAAAATATAATGAGACAGGCAGTCAATCCCATCATAGTGCCCGAGGATGAGGTGACTTCACTTTATATTGAAACTCTGAGAAACAGATATAGAGAAATCACCCCAAAAATGCTGGAAAGATTGGGAATTAGAGAGGCTAAGAGGAAGAACAGAACAGAACGCCCGAGACAGATAGACCCGAAATGATAGCCACAGACGGCCCACAGATCACCAACCTTCCCTCTGATGGCTCAGGGACAACACCGGAAGAAAGGGCGTGTAGATTGGAAAGGCCAGAAGAGAGGAAGGAAGGTGGTGAAATCGGGTCACCACAATATACCTACTGGGCATTCGTTCCTAATCCCCCAATCAATAGGGCTATATCCTGGGATGACTTGCCAATTTTAGTCTATAGTAACAACACGGAGTGGCTGCCAGGCCCTTACGAGTTTAAGGGCCCAATGACACCATATGAGGAAGGGAGGTTGATCTGGAACTATAAGATCAGTGTAGAGGGTGTCCCAGTGTGCATGGGAGAAGGGTTACATTGCCTCAAGCTTGGTTACCAACATTGGCCTGTGGCTGACGGTCCATTTGAAGTCGTACTGTCCCTCAGTATGTTGTCATTTGTGCCGGTACAACATATACCCCACGAATGCAACATACAATTGAGAGATCAGCCAGAATATCAAATTCAGTATGATAAGTGCCCTAATTCTCGTGCCCGGATCCTCAATAATGACTCCAGTGGAGTAATAATGGATTGGAGTTTGGCCGACTCCTACGGGGCCGAGAATAAGACTGGGAAAGGAGGCTCTGTGAGTTTTCTTTTCCAGTGGAAGGTTAAGTGGCGCGAGGGAGGTTATTCACCACCTGCCCCCTTTTTGCTCAAACAATTTGACCCTATTCTGGATAGAGGGATGGTATTAAAGAAACAGGGCCATATTTGGAAGCTGGTCACAGCCCTACACCCACTATGGGCATTTGAAAAGAACCAATCAGAGGAACATCTTTCTTTTGACGTGACCATAATACAAGCTTGTGTGCTTGTGCCCTATCTCTTGATCATCGGAGACATCACCTGGGATAGCACTGAAGGGTTTGTGTTGTGTAAGAGCTGCACGATGCATACGTGCACAGATCCAACAGTGCGTTTTGACTGGAACACGCAGAGTCTTTACATCCTCAGAATGCATGAAAATACCTGGATTCTAGTCAAAATGGACAGGCCATGGCAGGAATCTCCTACCATAGCCTTGCTCCAACAGGCTGTGTCTGACGTCTTAAAAGGATCCAAGAGGTTTGTAGCCACCTTCATTGCCACTATCATCGGCATCATAGGTGTCACAGCGCTGGCCGCTGTGAGTGGAGTTGCACTTCAACAATCGGTGCAAACCAAGAGCTATATAGAATCCTGGCATGCGGAATCCGTCCAGTTGTGGTCTTGCCAACATAGTATTGATCAATCCTTACAAGAACAAATTACTAAGTTGCGCCAGGCCATCATCTTGATCGGAGATCAGCTCTCAGGGATTCAACAGCAACTCCAGCTCCACTGCGACTGGAACTCCACCAGTTTTTGAGTGACACCTGCCGTATACAATGAGGCGCAGCACAATTGGTCAATTGTGAGACAGCACATCACGGGGATAGGGAATGCATCTGCCCTTATCCAGGACCTGCATAAAGAGATCTTAATTATGAAAAATCAGACCATGCCAACAATAAAAGGGGAAGACATATTAGTAGGTTTAGAATGTTATAAGGATTAAATAAGATACCTATATATTACTTAAATGGACTGGGGTTTCGCTCAGTTGGTAGAGTGTTACTCCACACTCTGTGAGGAGTGCACACAAAAATGAGAGAAGGACCTGGCAATCCACTCCCAAAACAATCCTGAAACAATCAGCCATTGAAAACCCTATGAGTAGCAGAGAAGCACTGATATAGTGCCTGGCATGGCACAATGTCTGTTGTACATAGGGTTGCTATGAGTCAGACTTGACTTGACGGTGCCTAACAACATTACTTAACACACTATGGGGATGCTATCAAGTTCTTTACAAGGAGAAAATTAAGATTATAAAGAAGCAAAGTTATTCAGAAAGGTAGGAGCAGATGAAATGGTCAAATAGTACTTCCAACTCTCCATGACTTCTGATGAGTGGATGTCTGGGGCACAGCCCCTGCCAGCTGATATCTTATGGAAGGGCTGCTGATAAAAAGTCTTCTTCCAAAGCTGTCTTTTTCAGGAGCCTGGATAGGCCTGGAATTCCAGCCCTGAGAGAGCCCTTTTCTTAACTAACATTCTAAATCTCTAGGAATTCTCTGCTACAACAGAGGGGTAGCACATAAAATCACTAGCATTTTTGCACAAAATATTTTATATCTCCTTAGGGAGACATGTTTTATATATTTTATATCTTCTTAGAACCCAAGAGAATGAAGCACAGGGCAGGTAAATTTTGACATGGGAGATGGAATGAGTTGAATGAGAGCCTCTGAAAGAGGAACCCACCTCCTGGGACTTGTGCATGTGATCTTGTTTGGAAAGAAGGTCCCTGCAAATGTAGTCAAGCTAAGAATCTAGAGGTGAGATCATCTTGGGTTTTGGATGGGCCCTAAATCCAAGGACTCACAGAGAGGAGACACATGGAAAAGAGGATAAGACACAGAGGGAAGACAGCCCTGGGAAGACTGAGGCAGAATAGGAGTGACACATCCACAAGCGAAAGATCACTGAGGGAAGTGAGGAAGGGTCTTCCCTTAATGGGTCCTCCAGAGGGCAGCCCTGCTGACACTTTGATTTTGGCCCTAACATAAGAGTTTGTGCTGTGGCCTCTAGAACTGTGAGAGAATAAATTTCTATTGTTTTTAGCTGCCACCTTTGTGGTAATTCATGATAGCAGCCACAAGAAGCTCAAACAGGCTGTAAGGAGAGAGAGAGAGCAGATCTGAGGTGTGTCAGACTAAAAGTGTTGAGTACTAGCACGTTCAGATGGGCCAGGGCTCTCACTGAGTTGTGCATATAAATGAGTCTGTCTCCCACCTTCCCTCACCTTATTTACTCATTAGCTTCTGCCAACTTCAACAATGATAAGGACAACTATTCTTTATGGAGACTTTATTGTGTGCCTGCCAAATAGTGTTTGAGGCTCTAAGCATGTGGCAATAAACAGGCCAAGGGGACCCTGGCTCTCACAGGATTTCTGTCAGTGGCAGTGGGAGAAGCAGCCCAGCATTGCTGCCTGTAACCTGAGGTGATCCTCCTCCTAGGAATCACCCCTCAGGTGAAGGGGTGGGGTCCTGGGCTTCATTGGAGAAATGATTTTCAGGATGAGTCAGAGGGGAAGTTAGTGAGTTTATTAAATAGAATTAATAGATAGTACATGTGTTAATTTTAAGCATAGGAATTTGAAGAAAAAAAGAGGCTTAAAAGAATAATAGTAGATGGGGGCCATGGCACATGTCTGTAATCCCTGTGACACAGGAGGTGGAGGCAACAGTATTGTGAGTTTGAGGGCTGTATAACTTAGCAACAACCTGACTCAAAAATAAAAAATAAAAATAAGTTGGGGGTGTGCACCAGTGGTAGAGCACTTACAAAGTAAGTGTATGGTCCTGACTTCAACCCCCAGGTACAAAAAAAAAAAAAAAAAAAAAAACAACAATACAAACAAACAAAAAAACCACATGCATATCTCTATGGATGTGGGCTTCTCAAGAGAGAGAATCCTACTTGAGTGTCTTAATAATAGCTATATATATGTATATATTTTTGTAAGGATGTAATTTACAACCACATTTATAAATTAAGCAAAGTTTAAAATTTAAGTTTAAAACTTAAGTAAAAATGTATGAACTGGTTTACTTATGGTTCTTCAAGAATTTCCTCTTGTAAATGAAATTGTAAGGTGATTTTATGACATGTAGTATGTAGTGTTGGGGATGAGAGAACAGTGCTACTAAAGGTTAAATTCAAAGGTCACAAACATTTAGGCCCTAAGTAACCATAGTCTATTTGTTATTTCTAACACTCTTATTTGAGATGCTGTAGGAAAATGAGCATTATCTCCATGTAGGCCATCTTCACTGCTTCCTCAGTTGTGTTGAAGCTGTTGAATTTCTGCTGGTGGAAGGAGTAAACAGATTCCTAGAGCTAAAGTTGTTGACTCTCAGCCAGTAGGAAATGTAACCAGATCCCAGAGTGAGGGGCTTCTTTTCCTTCCCATGTCCTCTTAACTTTCTGTCTTTCTATCCTGCTTCATTTCCCCTCTGGAGGAACTGTACAAGCTCTCAGTCTGTCTCTGTAATTGTCTTTGCTGTAGTTCCCCCTTGGATTAGGCAGTGAGGTTGTGCATGTGTTCTGACCTTAACTTGTTCTTGTTCTACTTGTTTTCAGCTTCAGCCATTTTGTAGTCTTCGCCCGTCTTCCATCAGCTCCCCTCCCTTTTCAGGGTTGGCACTTGGTTCCTGCTCTATGCCTGGCCCAGCCTGGTACTTCTGGATCAGCTGGTGCTGACTGTTCCATTCAGCCAGCACCCTGTCATGGACCTCATCCACAATTTGCCATTCTATTTTCTGATATCTTGCTTCATTTGCCTTTTGAGTGTAACTTCCCATGTGTTCACTGGATTTGACCACTACTCTTGTTCTGGTTCTGACTGGAAATCCAAAGGGCTGTTGCTGAGTGAGTTATTGGCCTGCCACACTTGCCTCACTGCAAGTACACTGGGTTCACCCAGAGCAGGTTAAAACAGAACATAAGAAGCTGAACAAGATTTCTGTGTGACTATGCTCTTGAGATGAATGCCAGCCACACCAACTGACTGTTAAATTGTCACAGACACTTTGTGGTTCTTTCTTATCCATTGCAGTCTTGGTCAAGTTAATAGTTTGTAGACTGTAAACAATCTCTTTACTCAAAGCACTCTGTTTATTTTGGTGTGTCTGACACAGTGATTATCAAATGCAGCTCTCCATAACTTTCTCTTTAGTTCATCTTTGATTTTTTATTCTTTTTGAGACAAGGTCTCACTGTGTAGCTCAGGCTGGCCTGCAAGTCACCATGTGGACTAGACTGACCTCAAACTCGTGTCGTTCCTCCTGCCTCAGCCTCCAAAGTGTTGGGATTACAGGCATGTACCACCACACCTGGCTGTTGATTTTTACTTTCTTCTTTTTCCTAGTTATGAGTAGAAAAGGATGAAGAGAACACTTGAAAAATCTTTAAACAAAGGGATGTGGGTCTGTGCTGTTTAGTGATGAGATGGCTCTCCTTTTAGAACAGGTGGTACTGGCAAAGTGTGAGTATACTTTCTCTTTATTTTTCCATGGTGCCATGTATAAAAGGGGTGGGGATGGGGGGGTTACAGAAGGGCACTCACCTACTGAGTAGCTCTCAGTACCAGGCACAAGGTAGGCACTTTGCAGATATTATCTCATTTAAGGACTACAACAGTTCCCAGAGTTAGGGACTGATATCTCATTTTACAGATGAGCAAACAGGCAGAAAGTTCACCAGGTTTGCCCAGAGTCATGCAGTTGGG
This sequence comes from Pedetes capensis, assembly GCA_007922755.1. Taxonomy (NCBI): domain Eukaryota; kingdom Metazoa; phylum Chordata; class Mammalia; order Rodentia; family Pedetidae; genus Pedetes; species Pedetes capensis. Next base: position 39,152 of record VMDO01006317.1, read on the forward strand.
ATTGGGAGCTAGGACTTTTAACTCCTATGCTGATGTAGGTGCCTAATACAAATGCAATAAGACCAATGAAATGGTTGTTAGAAATCACCTAGGAATGTCACTAAAACAGTGGTCCAAACCCTGGTGTGTGTAACCTTTGTGTTAGAACAAAGGAGGACATAGGCTTTAGAAACATTGAATTTCTTTCTTCTTGGAGGCTGATAAATAGAAAATGAACTTCAGTTGGAGCTAGAGGTTGCTGCCAGCAAGTCTGCTGTTTTTGATGGTGTCTCACATTAATTAACATTTCCAAAGCTCTTTGAGATACAAAGATAGAGGTGTCATAGATGTGGCAAGTAGAATATGCTGCCGCCCAAAAGGCAAGGAGGCATTCCAGGGTCATGTCCAGGGCCTGGATGATGCATGGGAGCATCCCAATGTCCCATATGTCAGATCTTCTCCTGGGAAGACCCTGTGCTTTGAAGCAAGCACCTCCCTTGGGCAGCTTCAGTCCCTGGGCAGAAGGTTCCAACCCTCATCAAAAAGTTCCACACTCTTGGGAGGTATTGTGGTTATCTCTCACTGGCACTTGAGTGGGAAGGAATTTTAGATTTTGTCCAGAGATTGGGTTTGGTTGCAGGGAGAGAAAATCCAAGGGCTTCAGGTCACAGGGGTTGGGAGGAAGAAGGCTGCTGTATAAGGCTGGGAACACAAAAATGGAGAAGTTAAAGATAGGCTCTTCCCAAACCACCATTTTGCTTTGGGTGGTTTTTGTGATGACAGTACTTTAATTCTCCAATTGAAGGCCCAGGTACTGGCATAAATATGACACTAACTGCAGACAGAGACTGGAGACACAGAGCGGGCTGAAAACTTCCAGGGGAAGAAAACAGAAACACAAGGAATGAACAAAGGGCAGAAAGATATTTTAGAAATTGAGATCAAAATGATACCCCAGGCAATGGATAAAGATGGGGAGCTAGAAGAAAGCAATCAGAACTCCATAGGTGTTGGGAAGGAGGTTTAGATGCATTTAACTTTCTCTCTTTGATGCTGGGGATTGCTAAGCACACATTTCACTGAGCCACATCCCTAGCCCCATTTAATGTGTTTTGATTGTCTACCCCAGACCCAAAATTAGTGTTTTCACTGTTATAGCTTTATTGCTATGTGGACACAGCAACTGTCAGAGATGGGTATTGTTACCCATTTTACAAAGGAAAGCTGAGGTCCAGAGAGCAGAACTGACATGTCCCAGGTCACATAGCTAGCAACTAAGACCTGGAATCCAGGTTTTCTGACTCCATGGCTTGTGTTCTCCCCACTCAGCCATGGGTGCTTCCCACCTACATCATCATCAAGCATACAATGAACCAAGAGAGAAGACTGTAACACACTGGAAAGAACCTGAGTTTTAGGGCCAGCCAATTCAAGTTTGAATCTTGGCTCCAATATGCAGTTGTTGGGTGGCCTTAGACAAGTATTTGACATCTTCAGCTTCATTCTTTCTTCCATTCATTTCATACTTGGAGCGTAAAATAATGTACACATGATGATAATGATGAAAATCATCATAGTTAAAATTTTTGAGTAATTAATATGTCCCAGACACTGTTCTAAGCACTATCCATATATTACTTAATCCTTGCATCAATCATCCTCATTTTATAGGTGAAGAAACCCATGTGCACTAAGGGTAAAGTAAGTTACACAGCCCCCCAGATATTAAGTGGGAAAGTTACATTCTGTAAGAGAGGTCAAATGAAGGCCTGGACTGGGGGTCTGACTGGGAGTGGGGAGACCTGCAAGTTCTGAGGAAGACCTAGCCTTATGCCACTTCTGTGCCTTACATGGTCTTTGCTCATCATGGGAACCTCGCCAGGGAATGTGGACAATCATTGATTTCTTCTAGGTACTCCCTGCCTTGATCACTGCCCCTACCCCCAGCTTCTTTCCCTATCTCAAGGCTTGATTTACTCATTGTTGTTTTTTATTTGTACTCCTCGTGACTCAGTTTACTTCCTCTATTAAGGTTTTTTTTGTGTGTGCAGGACTTGGTGGTTCAACCCAGGGCCTTGTTATATGCTTTGCTAGTGTCCTACCACTGGGCTGCACAGCAAGTGTCCTACCACTGGGTTGCATATCCAGCCTTTTTTTTTTTTTTTTTTTTTTTTAAGAGATAGGGTCTTGCTAAAATTTTCAGGCTGCCTCTGGCCTCAAACTTGCCATCTTCCTGCCTTAGCCTCCTGAGTCCCTGGGATTAAAAGCATGCACCACTGCACCTGGCTTGTTTGCATTTTTTATTGTGGTAAAATACATATAAGAGAAAATTTACCATCTGAACTTTTTTTTTTTTTTTTTTTTTGCAGTACTGGGGTTTGGACCCAGGGCCTCATGCTTGCATGCTCTGCAAGTGCTGGACCACTGAGCTGCAACCCCAGCCCATTTTTTACTTTTTGAGACTGGGTCTCACTAAGTTACACAGACTGCCTCTGGTCTCAAACTTGCAATTCTCCTGCCTCCACCTCCCGAGCCACCGGGATTACAGGCGTGCGCCACCATGCCCGGCTCCCATCTGAACTGTTTTTAAGTGTACAGTTTAGTAGCATTAAAAAATATAGTCATAATGTGCAACCACCACCACTATCCATCTCTAAAACTGTTTTCATCTTGTAAAACTGAAAGTCTGTCCTCATTAAATGATAATTCTCTATTCCCCCTCTCCTTAGCCCCTAGCAGCCACCATTTTACTTTCTGTCCTATGGTTTTGGCTATTCTAAGTACCTCATGTAAGTGGGTTTATACAAGTGTTTATCCTTTTGTGACCAGCTTATTTCAGTTAATATAGTGTCCTTAAGGCATTCCCCCCACTCACTATTCCCCCAATATTGTAGCAGCATGTATTGGAACTTCCTTCCTTTAAGGCTAAGTAATATTTCATTGTATGTTTATACCACATTTTGTTTATCCATCAATGGACACTGTGTTTTAGCTATTGTGAGTAAAGCTGCTATGAACATGAGTGTACAGCTATCTCTTTGAGACCGTGCTTTCAGTTCTCTCAGATATATACTGAGAAGTGAAATTGCTGATCATTTGGGAGTTGAAATTTGAGTTGGTTGAGGAACCACCATACTGTTTTTCACAGCACCATCTCAGGCAGGCCTTGACTTCACCCTCCTCAACATTCCCCAGCCCTCCTGTCTATGGATGAAATCCCAGTTTTTCATCCTTTTGCTCCTCTGGTTTCTCTATTCCTGGGCACCCTACCACCTTCCTATCCTTCTTAGAATCTGATCCTGAAGGCAAATTGCACTTCTTCAAGTTCCCTACACTTTTGGCTCCAGGAGCCCTGGGCTCATTGGGACATGGCAGAGACTGTAGGGATGTCTGCGTGTCAGAGTAGAAGGTATGAGGTTGACTGTGGCTGACCTTTAAGGTTACTCTATCTATAATCAATATTATATAGTACACAGAGCTTGTGTGTGTTGGGCCTCTCTCAAGGATACGGAGTCCAAGAGATGTGCACTTGGAGGCTCCTGGTCACATACAGTCCCAAACCCAAACACACACCAGGACCATAAGGCCATTCAGGTTCACGTTCAAATCACAGGGACAAACTATCCACTCATGACCTTGGAAAGTAAACTAAGCTCCTACTCCTGGGCTTCTTGTTGTAATGCCAGTCTTCTTACCCTGATTAGCTGAATCTCTTTAGGAAGCTACATGTAGGTGGTGGTGGTGGTCAAGTGTTTGATGATGACAGGGGAAAAAACCATTTTGGTTACACAAAGCAAACATGCACTAGTAGAGATCCAGAAAAATCCATGGCTTCCACGCACATTAAAAGAGTAGTTGGAACTCACTATCCCAGATAGCAGAAGAGCGCTGTGTTACTGACGTGGAGTGGGATGCACAGAGACTTACATACAGCCTTGCTGAGTAGTAGACAAGAGGCACAGCCGGCTGGTCTATAGGGCTGTGGGCATGCAGGCTGCCTGGGCTCTGATACTCCATCCCAGCTTCCACGACTGAGCTGCGGCCTGTGGGTGAGCCTAGAGGCTGGGGGCCTGGACAAGGGAGCGACTTAACCAATTGCACTAGCCTCCCCCAAATCTCCTTTTAGCAAGTGAGTGCAGGCTGTTCCATTTTCTTGTAGCTTAGCAACCCCAGCCCCTGACAACTGATTTATTAGAAAAAAGCTTAACTTTTGCCAGGCACGTTTATTTCCTCTCTTACTGTTTTTTCTTTCCTCCCTTCTCTCCGTCCCTCTCCCTTCTTCTTTTTTCTTTTTTCTCTTTCTCCTCCTCCCTCTGATCATCATTCTCACCATGGTCATCGTCGTGGTCATCACCATTATCCCATCAGAACCTGACTATCCTGAGGCCCTAGGGAATCCTACCAGGGATGCTGACTTTGCTCTCTCTTGTGGGGATGCCTGAATGGACGCAGCTCTCTCCTGTCTTCCACTTTTGAGTCCCACCTCTTGTTCCTTCTCTATACTTGGCCAGAGTGATTTTTGCCCAAGTTCAGTTCTGATAAGCTCCCTACTAGGGCCTGGTTGTCCACATACTTCCTCAATTCATAGAAATCCCTCCCTTCAAGGTGATGGTCTTAGTTAGGTAGGGCCTTTGGGAAAGGATTAGGTGAGGAGGTGGAGCCCTTGTGAATGGGATTAGTCCCTTTAGGAAAGAGGCCCAGGGTAGATGCTGCCCCTTCCCCATGTGAGCATACAAGAACATCTGTCTGTGAGAAAGCAGAACCACACTGGCTGATGAATTTGCCAGTGCCTCAGTGCTGGGCTCTGAGCCTCTAGAACTGTGAAAAATCAATCTCTGTGATTTATTGGCCACCAGTTTATGTCATATTGCTGCAGGAGCCTCAGCAGTCTACAACACTCCCTCTTTTGTTTAAAGCCCTTTGATAGGCCCGGGAGACACAGCCTCAGAAGGCTCTTCAGCAACTGTTCTGCCTCCCTATCTCACGTCACCCATCCTTCACACCTTCACACTGTACCCCACGAGATCAGAGTTCTCGTCCTTGCCTCCATGTCTTTGCATATGCTCTTCCCTCCACCTGGAATGCCCTACTTTGGCTCACTTAGCTATGAAGTGTTCTTCAAGATTCAGCTTCAACATAGGCTCCTCTGTGAGGCCCTTCTTGCCTACCGTGCAAGCAGAACTGACTATGCCTTCCTCTGTGGTACCTACCTGATGCTCACTTCTGTGGGTGCATAGGTGGGCTTGCCCTGCACAGGCCTGCTTATGGGAGATTGTCACAAGAGAAGTTCTCCACATTGGTGGCATTTCTTTTTCTCCAGCTGGTCCCCAGTGCTCAGAATAGTCCCTGCCACACAGAGTGATCCATACATCATGAGCAAATGAAAAATGCAGGAAGAAAAGAAGGAAGAAGGGAGGAAGAATGGAGAGAGAGAGAAGGAGGAAGGAAGGAAGGAAGGAGGAAGGAAGGAAGAAAGGACACAGAGAAAAAAGAACCATGTGATAGAACCGAGCAAGTCTGAATATCCAGAATTGAGGAGGAAGGTGGAGACCAGAGTGACATCTGCCCACCAGGATGATTCTGGCCCCGGTCTTGTGGCTCAAAGGCACAACCAGGCAGGCTTCTAGAGGCTTGGCACAAGGACATGGTAAGAGGAAATCCAAAGCCAGACCAGCAAGGCTCATCTGCTGCCCACTATTCCTTGCCCATCTCTTTTTCTGAACCACAGAAGGGATGACCCATCCCCCCTCCACATCAGTAGCATCTGGCTGGGTTTGATCCATAGGAAGTGCTGGTGGGAAATTGGAGGTTGGGAAGAAGGGAGAAGCTAGAGTATGCTTCCCTGACTCTCAGCCTTTGCGACATTTCTGGCAGTAAATGTCCCTTTTTGTACCTGTGGTTCCTGCTATATAGGCCTGCCACTATTCCAGCAGTTGATCAGGTTGCTGGCCCTGAGCTCAGGTATGCTGCTGCCTCTTGTCCCTGACCTCTCTGCCCTTAGAGGTGGGGATTGTTTTTGGTTGTTTCGGTTTGCTACATCATCTCCTGGTTGATTTCCCAGTATTCTGTGGCCTGTCTCACGTTCCCTGAGTTAAATTTGTTCTATTATAAAGATTTATAGTAATTCTGTTTTCCTGGTTGGACCCTGACTAACATAACAGTTTAGTTTAGACTCCCTCCTAGGTGGATGAGATCATTGATGTTTACCTTAGAGGAGATTTTTTTTTTTAAAGGCAGGGCCATGCTATGTAACCCAGGCTGGCCTTGAACTCGTAATTCTCCTGCCTCCATTTTCCTAATGGTTTCTTTCTTTCTTTTTTTCTAGTGTATTATGTAGCGAGGTTGTGTATTGTGCGTGCTTCAAACCACATGGGGAGAGTTGGGGATAATTACTTGGTCTGCTCAGTTTAAGTTCTTAGGGGCCACCATGCAAGTTCTGCATAAATGAAGTGCCTTGAGTTTTCAGGGACTCTATATTTGTCTCCTGCTTCCTACTCCTTGCTTCCTGGGGCAAGAGGATGGGCTCTAGGCCTTCACCCCTAAGTTCCTGTTAGAAAAGTAGCATGAAGGAAAATGTAGGGGGAGCAAGGAGCAGGTGAAAATAGAGATGGAGAGGCATGAAGAATGGAAGAGAGGAAAGATGAGGGAGAGAGAACAGGGCAAGTACACCTGTGTTTAGCATAGGAGCTGCGTGGAGGAGGCTCAGTCAGTACTGATTGAATGAACGAACGAACAGAAGAAATAGAAGGGACAGGTGGAGTTTGTGCTGGCAAAGATCAAGTGGAACTTTGTCTACATTCCCACAACTGCCACTCCGCAGCCTCCTAAACCGATTTCCTGGACTCTAGTCCTACTGACCACAGCTTCAGGGGACTTGTCCTAAGTCAAAATGCTTCCATGGCTCATAGATGTATAGTGATTAAATTCGGTTGTGTACTTGGAGGCCTTATCTTCTACCGCACATGTTCAAACTTACACTCTTCCCGTCATTCCTCACCCTTGGAAGATGTGTGGGTATGCGAGGAGATGGTTTCTGTAGAGAACATGGTGCTTAGTCCTTAGTCCTACTCTACAGACCTACTTTCTTTGTTTTTATCTTTGTTCCTTGAAGGCCTGGGAGCCTCCCCTGATTTGAGTCAGGTTTTTGGAACAAGAAGTTAGGTAACTGAACTCAAATCTGCCCTCTTCTTTCTCAGAAGTCGCCACCACTTAGTCCAGGCCTCTCCCTGGGAATCCTTGCTATCACTTTCCATCCTGAACATCCAGACACAACCCTTCTCTGGGGGGAGTGGCTCTGCTTTCCTTAGCACTTAAAATTGCAGTTTGCACCTAGCAGGCGGGCACTCACCCCTTCAGTCTTCATTTATTGATCACTTACTGTATTTAAGAGACATTTGCCACTCATCAGAGCCCTGGATGAGTGAACCCATCTCCATCCTCACGGTGCGGTGGGACACATGGCTTGTAAGCCAAGAGCTGAGGACAAGAGTGGAAGTGGAACCATACTCAAGGGAGCCTCTGAAGGGAGGGAGGGATAGGTACATGAGGAATGTTGAAGGATGATGGCAAAGAAGGGCAATGGAACCAGAGACAGCAGTATCCTCTGGGGGCACCATACTCAAGTAGGCCTGGCACTGAAGGAGAAGGAGGAGGTAAAGCAGATCCTGGGCTCTCTAGCTGGAAAACTGATGCTGTACGTTGCAGGTGTTCCTGCACAGCCAGGGAACAGTGTGGGGACAAGCACACTGCTGGAAGAGGCTCTGCCACTCCATCTTTACTGGCAGAACTGTCTGGGGAAGGTGGGAGTCCAAGTCTGAGGCTGGGAAGCAGCAAGAAGGTAGAAAGCCGGGGAAGAGGATCCTTCTGTGCCCACCACGGCATCCGGTGGGAGGCAGGACAAGCCTGGAAGGGAGATAGGCATGGGCAGGATGAAGTCTCAGAGTGCCTGTCTCATATGTGACTTGGGCATTTGGGAGCCCCAGTTTTGATGGCCCCATTGGCACTAGGAAGAGATAGAGAAGTCCAGGAGAAGAAAATCTCTTTTAGATCTTTGTATGCAAAGAGATTCAGGTGTTGTAGGACTATAGTATGCTGACTTGGAGATGCTAATTGCATGTATAAGCTCTGAGGCCCAGAGGCTGTTGGGAGATAGAAACTTGAGCTTTGGGGTTTGGGGCCCCACAACTTGGAAGAGATGGTAGTAGTGTAGCAGAGAGCCAACCCACTAAGGAAGAGATCATTTGTGGGTGGAACTTGAGTGAAGGCAGGAACAGCAGGAAGATAGAGATGTCAGTATCATGGAGTGCCCAAGTTAATTCGATAAGAGAGACCCAGCCTAGGTGGAGTGTAACAAGCCACACTAGACAGGTATAAAGTGCAGGGAAATCAGATGAGGCAGAGGTCATCCCAGGAGGTAGGTGTGGTGGGCAGGCAGAGGGCAGTTGTGGGTGGATAGGGAAGCCTCTGCAAGGGAAAGGGCATTTGAGGCTGACCTGAAGGAGTGGGTGGGATTTCAACAGTGAAGCCTCGGCCAGGTGTTCCAGGAAAAGGGACCAGTGTGAATCTGGTGGGGGATCTAGAGGGGAAAACAGGGTCTGATAGTGACGGGCACTGAGTGTTGGGCTGACAAGTTTAGGTGTCTGGTAGTGGAAGCAGCCAATAAAGGTTGAGGGCAAGGGACAGACAGACACTGACATGATTCAGATTGGCTTTCAGGGTTCAGAGAAGAAGTCCTATCTAGTATGAATGGAAGCAGAGTACCACATACCTGAGAGACCTGGAACACTGTTGCTACAGCCTAGTGATGTCCTGAGCAGCATATTTTCCTGATGGGCCCTTAAACCTCCTTCCTAGCTTCCTTGCTGGGCTGACCTCAGTGTCAGTGCTAGACTGGGCTCCTGATAAGGCAGACAGGATTACATAGGCCAGCTGGTAGCCAGCTGTTGCTCAGTAGGTGTGTCACAGATAAGTGGGGATCCTTTCTCATATTAGACCTTATCCAAGATTGAGGTCTTTAGGAAGGGGGAGAAGATCGCATAGTTGCCCCTGGCTCTTCCCTTTCCACTTGGGCCTTTGCTCCCAAACTAAGGCTTTTCTAAGTGCTCTGTGGTCTAGAGGCATACCCTTCTTTCAGGTCACTTGCTCCTTTGTATTCACTGTTGTTAATTTACTCTCTTGTCGTAGGGACTGTTTTGAAGTCAGGAATTGCATGTGCTCCAAAGTTGTAAACCCCACACCGTGCTTTGCACTTACTGCCTAGATATGTGGCATTTTTGTCAAGTTCAAACCCAAGAAAATAAACTCACTATCCAGCCCCAGAATTATTCAGTCCTGTCCTTAGGGCTCAGACAGGTCCGCCACCCTGGCTAATAAGTACTACAGGGTCTCGCCAAGAGGAGAGAGGGGATAAAACATTCCTTTGGCAGAGCTTTCCAAGGATAGAGGAGGAATTATTGTGTCCTGTGGTGTTAGTAGAGGTTTATAAAGAGTTGGGTCTCAGCTCCCAGAGACTTTGCCATATAAAGGCATTCCACCCAGAAGGAATGTGGATGTCATGCTGGAAAACAGGTTTCTCTCCAGGCTCTGGGGCCAGGCAAGGGCCTGGGGCTTCACAGACACAGAGAGACACAGATGCCAGTGCTGGGGCCCCTGATGTTGAGTGTCCTGTCTCCTCTGCCTGGCCTGTGTCTACAGCAGAAGGGTCCATGTGGGTGTACACAGAAATCAGCTACCTGAGTTGGGGAGGACTTAAAATAGTGATAGCCCTTCCTGTGGCTGCAAGATGCTAAGCACTCCCTGCAAGCAGGCGTCTGCCAAGAGCTCTCCACAAGTGACCTCCTGTCTATCTCTCGCCATGGGCTCTTGAGGACACTTGGCCATGGTACCCACCTGTACAGTTGGGCCTCTAGAATACAGCACAGGCACAACTGATGCTTGTGGAGGGCCAACCACACGCCAGGCTCCTACAAGCACTCCACCTTGCTGAATTCATACAACCCCCTCAGGGTAGGTGTATTTGTCTCCATTTTTTAATTTAGGAAGTGCAGTCTCTCAGAGGTTAAAGTAACTTGCTGAAATTAAAACAAGTTAGTGTCAGAGCCAGGCAAGACTCAAGCCCAGGCCACAGGTGCCAAAGCTCTGAGCTGTCTCACTGTATGAACTCTTTCAGTGACCAAGGCCACCCTGACCTTCAGACTTCTCTTACAAGGAGCCCAGGTTGTCCTTTGAGGTACCCTAATGTGGGAATGGTATCCTTCAAGCCCCCCAAAGTGGTGATTGTCCTCCACCATCCAGTGCTAAAAATGAGGACTCTGTTTCACTTCATGATCTATTCAGTTTCTCATTAAGATTTGACACAGATGACCTCGCATCTTTAAAATCTGTCTTGTGCTGCCTTCTGTAGGACCCGCTTCATGTGTAGATCAGTTTCCCTCAAGGAGTGTGTAGGGAGTTGGGCTCTGCTATTCTTGGCTTCCCAGGTACATCTGGCCTCCCTCAGGCAAGAGAGGTGGGTTTGAGAAATGCTTCCAATAAAAAAGCAAGGGATTTTTCCCCTGAGGCACGTGACACTTCTCTCCAGCTGTTCCCTGGTTGTGAGCTGGGTGATATGGTTGTAGTTGGTCTGAGGAATTGGAAGTCCCCATGAGAGGTGTATGCCCATGAGGGGTCCCTGCCTGGGGCCAGGGTCACTGAGAAACACCTCTTTCTGTAAGGGTTAGTCACAGAGTTGAGCAAAGTCAAAACTCTGTAAGTTCTCTGACCTTGCCAAACAATCCCTGGCCAACTCATGTCTCTTGACGTTCAGAGCCAAACCTGTGGTTGGAGCAAGAGTGCTGATGGTCTCCTGAGCCCGGCCCTCAGCCTGAGGGGAGGATCTGGCTTCTCCCAAAGGTCTGAGCCACAGAGGAAGCTGGCCCACTAGGAATGGACATGGGAGAGGTAGCCATATGTCTACTTCTTAGTCTTCTGTCATGGACCTACTTAATCTCCAGTGTCTGTTTAGTTCTCAGCTGAATCTTCACTACCAGGCATGTAGAGGGTATTCAAGAATGAACAATTTAGTGGCCTCAACTGTAATCTGCGTGTGAAACAAAACAACTCAGTACTTTCCCTCAGTTTCTCTAGCCCTGTGGGGGATATTGGGATCCCTCAGCTTGCTTGGTAGAAATGTTGATCTTTTCTCTCCTCTCTTGTTAGTCAGTGTTCACTTGTTGTAAGACTTCCTTCAATGCATGTATTCTGAGAAGCCTTACTGTAATAGGCACTGTTGAACCTGAGCTGGGCTCCTCAGCAAAGGAGAGACAATTGGGGCCCACAGTGAAACCTAAATATGCTTGAAGAGACAGATTTGACATGCTTTATTCCAGGGTGCTCCTCTTCATGCCCCCTGCAGCACTGCCACACACAGCTGCTGTCCTTTGTGTCTGTCATCCCCTCTCCTTGCCCCCCAGTCTTCTCCACGCTCTCTGGGCCTCTCCATACATTCCCAGTGCTTAAGGCTTTTATACAATAGTGGCTAATTGCCAAGACCATCATCCAATTATATTACAGTTACATGGAATTACAGCACAGTAATACTGTGCACATGTGCCAGTCCATGTCCCATTATCAGACTGTTTACATTCCTGTTCCTGTCACCCTGAGATGGCCTGACATTCCACCCCTTAAACTGGCTGAGATTTAGATAGGGCATGATGCCAAAGGGCTACCCTCTGGGTCCACACCTTTATACTAGAGGATGTTTGTATGGTCACTTCTTGTGTGGCCTTTTGTGTAGAGCAAGCAAACAATAACCCAGCTGGCTGCTAGGACATAAGCCCTTTTTTGATTCAGTGGCAATGGACCAATGAAATCAATTTGCTAATGCTGGAGGGGTGCATCTCTCCACTGTATGAGACCTTGCTTTGGGCTGCATGCCATAGTGTTCTGGATGAGTTGCCACATAGGCAAGACTCTGCCTGATTGCCTGTGTTGCTTCTGTAGGGGTAACCACTAGATCCCAACATCAGGCCACTTGTAGCATTATCTGAGGACTGACCTGTCCCAAACAGCAGTGGAGCCACATGGCTACCTCTACCTGGGGCACCTGTATGCTGTGGGTCTGGGTGAGGGCATTAGCTTCATCATTGCCTGAGATCAACAGGGGTCTTGGCCCACATGGGCTGATGGCCTACTGGCCAATTCTGTGGCATCCACTGGGGCAACCATATGTTAACCCATGATACACTGCCCAACTGTCTGTACCTATATGCAAGGGCTCTGGTTTATTTATGATCACCATCCACATAGCATGTAGCTCTGCCCACCAGGTACTTAGTCCTGAGTCAGCATGTAACTGGATTTTATCTTTATCCAACCAGGAAGCTACTGCTGTCCATTGGCTGGGGTTACCCTGACTGGAGCCATCTATGTATCAAACCTCAGGGGGAAGCAGCAGCAGAAAATATAGCAAAGGTGATAGGCCTAACACCTGTTGCAGTTCCTATGGGAGCAGATTGGAACTCACCTTTGCCCCTTGTTTTAGGTATGTTCCTCACTTTACTAAAGTATACATTTGGGCTTCCCTCATCTTGGGGGTAGATATCTATGACTGTATCCATCCTGCTATAGAGTATGTTGTCTTGATATGTCCCATATTCTGTAGGGTGATGACTTTATTAGCCAGTAGTGCTGCACACATAGCAGGAAACTGCTTCTCTATTAAGGGAATATTGAATTTTTGGTCCCTTTCATACCTGGGACCAAAACTCATTTGGCATTCACTATTTTCCCGTGGGTTGTCCAGGCCCCAACTAAATCCCTTGGGGGTCACTGTTACATCCAACCGGAATAGCTTCTTAGAATCAACTATCTGCAAGGCTTGGGCTTGACCCATGACTCATTTGGCTTCTGCTGCCTTCTCTAAATCTGTAAGAGAAACAGAGGTTATCATCAACATAATGAAACAAGGAAACACTGGCCAGCTGTGTCCAGGTGGCCAAATCTCTGGCCACTAATCCATAGCCAAGTCTATCACATAATGATACTGTCCTAAGGACAAAGTCAACTGGTCCATCAAGTCCAGTATAAACGGGACTGCTGCATGCAGAGGAGGAGTCATTTTGTTCATGGCCAGCCCACTCCCTGGTGGCCACCTCCTCCTCCAGTTGCTCCCACAATCCAGGTGCCTCAGCCTCTGTGGCTCACACATGGGATGCCAAGGCCAGTTTTGCCCTGGTTTCCTGCTGCACAACTCCTGGGTGTTGTGCGGCTGGACCTGCGTGCTGCTTAGTCCTTGGTCCAGCCTGATAGTCTTGAATTCAGCCTGGCTCAGCACCCAGGATATGTTTTTAAGTTTGTTCTGAGCTCACTGCAGCTTCTCAGTGGCCTCCACTTGCACTCCCTCTCCATTATCATCCCGGCCCTGTTCATCCTCCCGTTGATCAGGCTAAAGCCTGCTCAGCTTTGCCTACACCTCAGACACCCCTGCCTCCAAGGCCAACTGGGTCTTCTCCTATGCATCTTTGACCCGCTAGACTTCCTCCAGCTGCTTCCCTACCTGAGCGTCTTCACCCAAGCATCCTTGGAGCTCCTGGATCTGCCATTTTGTCTACGGCTGCCTCCCACTCTCAACCTTGACTGAGAAACTGCACTCAGCAGATAACTCTATGCAGAGACAGCTGGCCAAGCATCTGCTGGACATGAGGGGGAGTCCACACGCTCCCAATCCTCTGGAACAGACTATTGCAGCAAGACTACTTTACTAGATATGACAAACCTGCGGAGGGCTATGTCCCTTTTTCTGGGTGCTCCAGAGTAGAAGGGGGACTCACTGGCCCCGGCTCGCTGTGCCAAATGTCAAATCATCCCACTGACTACACGAGTTGTTGAATCTGAGCTGGGCTTCTTGGCAAGGGTGGGATGCTTGGAGCACACAGTGAAACCAAAACATGCTTCAGGAGCTAAAGACAGGTTTGACATGCTTTATTCCAGGATGCTTCTCTCTGTGGCACCTCCACCCTCTATGCCCCATTGCCTCTCCATGCCCCCAGTCCTCTCCGCACTCTCCAGTCTTCTTGGCATATCCTGTTCTCTCCACATGTACCTAGTGCTGGCAAAGGGGCTCCTTAAGGCTTTTACATAGTAGTGGCTAATTGCCAAGACCATTGACTATATTACAGTTATATGGGGTTGCTGCAGCCGTAGCACTGTGGCATCCGATCCTGTCAGATCTCGGAAGCTAAGCAGGGCCAGGCCTGGTTAGTACTTGAATGGGAGACTATCTGGGAACACCAGATACTGTAGGCTTGGGAGAAGGACCAGGCAACCTGCTCCCAAAAATCAGTCCGCCATTGAAAACCCTATGAATAACAGAAAAGCACTGACAAAGTATTTTGCCTGTTGTACATAGGGTTGCTATGAGTCAGATACAGACTCGATGGCACCTAACAACAACAACAACAACAGGGGATTGCATTATAGTAATATTGTGCACATGCACCAGTCTGTGTTCCATTATGTCAGACTGTTTACGTTCCAATTCCAGTGATCCTGACCTGACCTACCAGGCACTTATAGTCTGCTTTTACTAAAAAGCATTGACTCCTCATTTGTACCCACAAGTGTCCTGTTCCAGACCCCCTAGAAGCATCTGAAGGTCTCCAGCCCTTGTCCTAAGCCTGCAAATCCAGGGAAACTGTAATTGATAAACATCTCTTTGATAAGAGACTGCAAATAACCCCTCCAGTGATGACAGCTCACAGCAATAACAGCTTCCTGAGATCACCCTACAAAACCAGAACTGAGACCACACTCTGAACAAAACTGCTTAATTATGGATACCTCTTGTCCCTGCCCCAAATCCTTCCTCTACTTAAACCTAAAGCTCACATAAGTTCCCTGAAGACATACTAGGAGCACGGGACTCTTACCAGTTCTTCCCAATGTGCACATTGATTAGATCTTCTCTCTCAAATTTTCATTGTTACTTGCCTGTTTAATTGGCATATTGGGGACAGGTGGCCAAGCCTAATTCCGGGAATTAGTGCTTTGCCCTAAACTCCAGTGTCATGGTTTGAATATAAAGTGTCCTCCAAAGGTTATGTGCTTTAATGCTTGGTCCCCACCTGGTGGTGCTGTTTGTGGAGGTCATGGAACTTTGAGAGGCCAGACTCAGCTCTGTGGAAGTGGTCAGTAGGCACAGGCCTTTGGAGATTTTATTCTGGACCTGCAGTTCCTGGAAGGTTTCTCTGCTTCCTGCTCATGAAGATGTAAGGTCTTCTACCATGGGCTCTGCAACCTGCCATTCCTGTGCCTATTCTGCCACCATTATGGACTGATCTACTGTGAGCCCTCAATAAATTTCTTTCCTCCTTAAGCTGAGTTCAATTGGTTTTTCTGCTACAGTGACAACAGCTGACTAATAAGTCTGGTAACTTTACTAAATTCATTCTCAGCTCTTCCTACTGTGCATCTGTATATAAGTAGGTAATTATTTAGTGCATATGGGGATGGAAAAATTATTTGTATGAATCAAGGTGTTTTTTTTTTTTTTCCTCTCTAAATGTTTCATTTCTCTGTGCCTCACCTAGGAACCAGGCCTTTCTGAATCTGTCACCTCAGGAGGGATGTGAAGGGCAAAAGAAGAGTCAGAGGCGGCATCTGAAGGGTGGGAGAAGAGATGTGGTCAGGGATTGCTTACCAGGGGTCAGACTTACTAGTTTTGACTTGGCTCAAATCCTACAAATCATGAGGCATCATTCCTTAATTGTCCCTGAGTGTCTGCAATGAAACTTTTGGGGAAAATGGCCTATGTGGGCCAGGCTGCAGGTATGGTCCTGGGCAAAGACCTGCTGGTGCATGGGGCTTCCCTTGTCTTTCAGTTTCCAGATAATGTTAGCAGATGCACATTGGTTTCATTTTATTTGTTTATTTATTTTTGTGGTCCTGGGGCTCGAAGCCAGAGCCTCATGCATGCTAGGCAAGCACTGTATTGCTGAGCTACATCTCCAGCCCAGTGCACCAGTTTTACAGAACCTAACTCACTTGCTTTAGTTACCTAGTTAGCCCCTTCCATCTCAATCCTCTGACCTATCAACAGTAGCCAGTTCCCTACATGACAGATTTCAGTGGGTATTCAATGAGATCAGGCATGTACAGCCTTTTGTCTAGCCCCTGGCACAGAGCCACTATTGCTGGCAATCATTTTCATTTCCTTTCTTCCTTTCTTGGAGGCATCAGAGTAGTTAGGAAAACTTCATAAGCAGGCAGCTGGACCTCTCATCTTGCCTTGAAAGAGACGGCACACATGCCATTTTCCCTCAGCTATTGGCAACATTTGCCAGGTATGTAGCTGCTTAAAGGACATGCAAAATTCCCCTCAAACCCCCACTGGGTCACAGAAGGGCAGAATCTTGGTTGAGAAGCAGCGTATTGTGTTCGGGAGACATTATACACAACATCAATATTTGACAAGGCCCCAGGGGTGCAGTCTAGTTGACTGGCTGACTCCTGTCAGACTACATGCTGTGCTATGCCTGTTGTGGCGTTGAAAGGAGGAAGGAGCAGCCTGTTGTCCCACAGGGAAGATGACAGGGCAGATCTGGTTCTTAAGTAGCTCCTCTTCTATTTTTCCTGCTTGGGAGGAAAATAGTACTAATATTTGCCAATCACTGACTCCTTATTCTAGCCACTGATCATCTCCTACTCCTCAGAATGTTACTGGATTTTAGGGTGAAGTCTCAATTCCCAGATTTAGGCTTGGCCACCCCATCCCCAATACACTAGTTAAAGAGATGAGTAATGGTGAGAAGCAGAGAAGGAAGATTTAACAAATGTGTACATTGGGAAGAGGAACAGATGAAGGAGTCCCATCTTTGGGGAAGCTACTGAGCTTTGGGTTTAAATAGAGGAATAGTTGTGGGCAGAGGCAAAAAGGTATGCATAATGAATAAGTCCTCATCAGGATGTTTTCAGAAAACTGGAGGGATTTGTTTGTGTTTTTTTTTTTTTTTTTGTCAAAGAGATCTATAACAATTACAGCTTCCAGGATCCAAACTGGTTTTGGGTTTAGGACAAGGGCTGGAGATCTTCAGATGCCTCTTGAGGGTCTGCAATGTTTTTCAGTACTGTTGTTGTTGTGGGTCCTCAAGTTGGGTCCAACTCATAGGGTTTACAATGGCTAATTGTTTTGGTATTGCTTTGGGAGTGGATTGCCACATCCTTCTCCCATTTTTGCTGTGCTGGGGATCGAACCTGGGTCCTCAGAGAGTGCAGAGCAGCACTCTCCCAACTGAGCTAAACTCCGGTATTTTTCGGTGTAGGCAGTTTGTAAGTGCCTCTTATAAGAAGGCTCTTTTGAGAAGGTTGCTGAGCAAACTGAGGCCTAGAGAATTCAGAAACTTCCCCAAGGTCAAATAATAAGTCAAGCAAGGTCTTAGGAAGGCCAGCTAACCAAGGAGAAATAGTCCAAGAGTCAAGTGGATCCAAAGAATGGAGTCTTTAGAAGAAACATTTTTGTGGGCTGCAAAAGTAGGAGAATCTTAGAGAAATGGAAAGAGAGTTGAGAAACCTTGAACCCAAATACCTGGCAGCCTGCCTCTGTCTTAATATTCAAGAATCACAGAGTCAGCATTCATTCCTACTTCAATTTGACCTTGGACAGGAAGAGAAGTGTGTGAGTTCTGGACTGAGTGTTTGGGGGCTAGTCCTCTCTGTGTAACAGAATTCAAAGGGAAGTGGGGTAGATGCTAAGTTGCAGCCTGGCTTCCTAGGTCATTGTGACTATATATTTGCCAAGACAGGACTGTTGAACATATTTAAGTTTGTTAGCTTGATCTATAATTTTAAAATATTAGACCTTTGGATGTATGCCTCTATTTGTATTCTTGCGCTGGGCCTCACAAATGTTTGGTGGGCCTTTGTCATGGTGATCTGAGAACCTCAGGAGGAATCCTGATTAACCCAAAGATGATTTCAAGAGCAGGGCTGAGCATTCATTTGTTCATTTTTCCAATGTCTTGTGAAAGTTCAAACATATCAAAAAGCACAGACAATAGTATGAGAAATGGGAATGAGCTGTAAATGAGGACTAGAAGCAGCAACCTTACAATCATATAACATAACATCCATTCTTGGAAAGAGGCAACTCTTTGACCTTCAGATCAATTCACATTAAAATTGAAGCAGCCATTTGAAAATGCTTTGAAGTGTTCACTTGTGGGCTTTCATCCAGGCCAACAAGGCCTATAGCCAGTAACATTTTACTCCAGGGAGGGTGTGCACTTTGTGTGTGCCCCTGTGTGTCTTCTTCCTTTTTCCTCTCCTAGGGAATAATTTCTCAGGCTCCAAAGGGGGAGGGATGGAGGCCATGGGGAAGGCTTAGGTTAGAGCCTTCATACTGCCAGGGATGAAGCCCCTCTCTGTGGTCGTGCAGTTTGTCTAGAAGGTGGGGAGGTGCTAGGCCACTGGCTCTGCCCTCTCGCTGAAAGGTGACTGTGTTCTTGGTGTTGGAGCTTGTGTTGCCAGCTTTATAGGCAGCCACACCTGAGGGCTATTGTGCTGCCCTTCCTGTAGGCACACCTCCTTCCCTTCCCACAAAGGGCGTGGTTGGTCACCTCTGCTTATTGTTGTGCCTAGCATCCCATTCCCAGCACTCCCAAGAGGATTCTTGAGTTTTAAACAATGAGGCATCTCATTTGGAGCAAAAAGGAAGAGTGAAGGGATCACCCAAGTCCATGGGGACACAGTTCCACAAGTGACCTTGAAATGACTGTGTCTGCTTGTTCATGTTTAACTGAAGCCACCTGGCAGTGCTCAGAGTTCTGACCACATTGCCCAAAAGAGAGGGGTGGGAAGTGTTCTAGGAAGGGCTTTGGGCAGCGGCCAAGATGCATCCTAGAGTCCTGTGACTCCTCAGAGCATTACACACTATAGTTATTCCCCTACAGCCTGAGCTGGAGGGCTGACCTTCAGCAAGATTATGGGGCCAAGCCAGTTTGTGTTGGTCAGACTACCATTCATGCCTCTTCCCTGGAACCCAGGTGATGGCTTTGCTGCCTTTGTCTCATAGCCAGCACTGCTCATATCTCCCAGCTCCAGGGCTGACACTGAGCTTCCTGGGGGTCTTACTACACTACCCTCCCCTGCCCTTGAGGGCTAAGGCTCATGCATACTTATGAATGAGTATGTGTGTACACTCGAGCATGTGTACGCACATGTACACTTGCACATCCATATGTAGGCATTCTCCCTCATATATCATATACATGAAATCCACTGGTTGGCATTTCATTTCCCCAGAGCCAGGTTCCATTTACTAATGAGAGACAGCGGAAGAGTGACCCTCCCATTCTAGGTAGCATTTGTTCACCTAAACCCTAATAGCCTACCGCCATAGCCCTGTGGCATCCGATCCCGTCAGATCTCGGAAGCTAAGCAGGGTCGGGCCTGGTTAGCACCTGGATGGGAGACCGCCTGGGAACACCAGAAGCTGTAGGCTTGGGAGAAGGACCTAGCAACCCCCTCCCAAAAATCAATCTGCCATTGAAAACCCTATGAACAGCAGAGAAGCACTGACAGTAGTGTTTCCCCTGTTGTACAGAGGGTCGCTATGAGTCGGATACCGACTCGACAGCACCTAACAACAACAACAACAACAACAAACCCTAATAACTTGTCTTCTGACCTCCAGGTGGCCCATATGATTGCTGTTGTTGTTGTTAGGTGCCATCAAGTTGTGTCCAACTCATAGCGACCCTCATAGGGTTTTCAATGGCTGGCTGTTTCTGGATTGCCTTGGGAGTGGATTGCCAGGTCCTTCTCCCATTTTTGCGGTGCTGGGAATTGAACTTGGGATCTCAGAGACTGCAGCGCAGCACTCTACCAACTGAGCTAAATCCCAGCCCATGGCCCATATGATAGGCCACTTAAAAGAATTAGAGAAAAGCATTCTCCTTTTAGGCAGGCATAGACTGTGGCAGGTGGAGTTTGGGTTGGATTCTAGCCCCTACCTGCCCTTTGCCTAGATATCCTTGTGCTCAGAAATAATGAGAAGGACTCTAGACCAAAGAGGAAGGGGGACACTGAGCAACAGATGGAGGCTTAAAGTTGCCCACAAGTCAGCTCATGTCAGTATCTATCTATTCCACGTTCTCCGAGAGCTTGTCTCGAAGCTGGGCTGTCTCTCACTGACTCAGCAGGATTAATTGCTAGGAGCCCCTACAAAGAGCCTAATACATTGAGAAGCATTGATGGCCATGCTATGATTTGAGTATGGTTGGTCCCCTCTGAAACTCATGGTGAAATTTGATTACCACTGAGTTGATGTCAGGAGATGGAGCCTTCAAGAAATGATTAGATCATTAAGAGGGATTGGTGTTTTTATCATGGGACTGGATTAATTACCTTGAGTGTTATAACCGAAGGCTGCCCTCCTTGTTCTGACCCTTCTGCATGCGGCTGTTTCCTTTCTGCCTTTTGCCATGAGGCATACCGGAAACTAAGCAGATGCTGGCATCTTTTTCTTAAACTTCCCACAGTCCAGAGGCATGAGAAGAAAAACATATTTTTTTCCTTTATAAGTTTCCTGGTCTCAAGTATTCTGTGATAGGAACAGAAAACAGACTGAGACACCCAGTTTGTGTGGCCCTTTACAGTGGGCCATAGTTTTAGAAACACAACTTTTGTTTTTGATCATTTGATCATATTTGATCATACTTGATCAATCAAGGATGAGTTATGAAAACTCTGGAAAGTAGGCATGGCAAGAGTATACTCATTTATAGATGAGAAAACTGAGACTCAGAGATGAAGTGATGTGCACAGAGGTGGAGTTATGATCCTTACACTCTGTTGGTCTGACAGCTATATGACATTGCCTTACCAAGACAGACTTACAAAGTACAGCTTTAAAATTAATTTTATAGAATGTACAAATATTTGAGAAGTCCTTTATATTTCCACAATATGAGCCATGTGCCCCACACACTATCTAGTGTCCATCCAGCTGTTTTAACTGGATTCTCCTAACCATATTACACACCTGTTGAGCTCTTAATGTTTTAAAGAGGTGTTTTCCTTTTCTGACACCCTTGGGGGTTGATAGGTATTCCGTTCATTGCAGGTGAGCAAACAGTGATTGGCCAAGTTCACTTCCCTGGTTTGCAAACAGCATCCAGGTCTTCTCATTTTTAAGTAAGACGAGCTTTCAGCTTTGTCGTGCTGCCTCTTCCCCAGAAGGCTGAAGAATCAGAAGCAACTGCCTACAGGAAATATGCTGCACCTTCCTCCACAGACACAGAGTTCCAGGAAAGCCAGACTCCATGGAAACAGAAAGGAGAGGGTGTGTACATGGCATCCTTCCAGGCCCACTCCAGTTCTCATTAGAAGCTGGTGAGCTGCTGCAATTTTTCATAGTGGGTCGATCCTAATCCATCTTCTCTTCAAAACAAACCAGAATAATTGAATCACAGGATATCAGAGAAGATATTTGTTCGGATCAGATGTCTTCAGTATGCAAATGAGGAAATATCATATGTGATAAAAAGAAAAATATGGTGAATTCTGCACAAAGTGCCATCCAGTGGAAAGGCAGAGATCTTCAATACAAGAAGCAACATGTCAAACCTTAGTAACAGTGTATGACAAGTTTCAACTGTGGTTATGATCCTGAGGCCATGGTTCAGAGTTTCAATGCAGATCACCCAGATCTCCTCATGTGAAAAAGCACGTCAATCAAGGCCTGACATGAAAGTGATGTTAATTATACTTTTGACCTTGATGGAATTGCGTGAGCTGAGTTTGTAGTCAGGAACACTACTGTGAACTCAGAAAATTACAAGGGCTTATTAGAGCATTTAAGAAGAATGTGACTAGAAAATGGCCTGAGAAATGGTAGTTTCATTCTCCATCATGACAATGCTCTGTGCCACACATCTCTTCTGGTATGGCAATTTCTATCAATTAAAAATATTACAGTGTGTCCTCATCCACCTTATTGACTGGATCTGGCACCATGTAACCTCTGGCTGTTCCCCAAAGTCAAAATGAGCATTTTGAAAAATGAGCATTTTGAATCGAGCCAGGACATCAAGACAGTCACAACAGCACAACTAAATATTTTCACAGAAAAGAACTTCCAAAACTGCTTCAGAAAGTGGCAAGAATGATGGGATAAGTGTATTTGAAACTAGGGGGAGTATTTTAAAGGGAATTAATGGCAAGGTGTCTTTCAATGTAATTTTTTTTTTAAATATAAACATTCATCGTAGTTTGAGGCTATCGTTGCTGTTAGATGCCATTGAATCTGACTCATAATGACCCTGTGTACAACAGAAGGAAACACTCCCTGACCCTGTGCAATGCCAGGTACTGTGTCAGTGCTTCTCTGCTATCCATAGGGTTTTCAGTGGCTGATTGTTTCAGGATTGCTACAGGAGTGGGCTGCCAGGTCCTTCTCACATTTTTGTGATGCTGGGGATAGAACTCAGGGCCTCAGAGAGTGCAGAGCAGCACTGTACCAACTGAGCTAAACCCCAGAGAGCCTATAGTAGAGACAGGTTAAATGACTAGGTCAAGGCCACCCAGCTTGTTAGGGAAAGGGAATATTCTAGTCTCATGTTCAAGGTGTTAGCTTGGCTTCTCCTTACATATATACATACTCTGGAAATTAGGTCCCAAGCAAGGTGAATGGCTGTTGTCATTTTAATCCTCTGTACAGCTATGAAGGAGGTCCAGGAAGTGACATGGAATACAAGGTCATCACCATATTAGTTGCTCTCCACTTGAAATTTGGGCTCCATTGGCTCCCCATGATGCCCTGTAACCTGACAGGAAAAAAATAAATCTCTATTTCTGCATTGACCTGGACCAAGACCAGTGCTCTATCCTCTGCAGATTGCCATCTTTCTCTGGGAGCATTTGCTCCTTTAAAACATAGTTGCTGAGCACTTATTTCTTAGTAGACCCTGTGATGGGCCAGGGGATACCCAGTGAGAAAGACAGACCAAGTTCCAGTCCTCAGTTAGTAGAAGCAGAAATGCTGCTTAAAAGATGAATCCTAGAACTAGCTAATTCTATGATTAATCCTAATAATGCCCTACAAGCAGCGCTTATAACTTAGGCTGTTAGGTGTTCCCATTCACCTGTTCTGGATCCTGAGCCATTTTTTTCCAGCTTTTGTGTCTGAAGACCATTCCCTCCTGTCTCCTGATGCCCGCTTTGGATGCTATATCTTAATTTATGGGTGTTTACATGGGTAACGACATCCTGTGTTCTCTTGCCTGGCTTGAGTACATGATTGACCACTCTGTCAGGTACTGGGATAGTGTGTTGAACAAGACAGACATCACCCTGTTTCCAGATGCATGCTGGATCCTGGGCCCCTGCTCTGAGTAGGGTTGGGCACAGTTTCGTAGCCCTGTTTACTTGGAACTGCTGAGTGTCAGCCTTGGCTCTCTAATTCAGATTCTAAGTTTTAAGTGTATCTTTGCTTTGATCACATGTTTCTGTCCTTGGCTTTGACATTTGGGTGAATGGTAACTGTATATTTCCTTCTTGGATGAACTAGACCCCATCTGCCATCTTGGGGATGGCATCTTCCTTCCCCTATGCCCACAAACTTGGCCGACCTACTAGTTCTCTCTTTTCCTGGCCCACTTCATCTGAGGCAGCTTTGTGGCCTAGAGCTGGCCCATCATCCTAATAGGACTTCAATAAATATTTATGAAGTGAATCAACTTGGGAGTGGTTCAGAAATTCCAGGAGCCTCTGACAGAATCCAGAGGTATTGACTATAGTCTGATGGCATGTTTCAAGTTGAAAATACCTCTCGTTTATCCCTGTGCTTCTCTGTGCTCCAGAAGTTTAGAAGAGAGCATAGATGTCAGGGCAGTGAGTCAGGGTGGGCGTAGGGACAACCATCACCCCAGGACTTGCAAATCTAGGAATCTGTGGCAGCCTCAAGCCCAGCCATTTGTCCTGTGCCTGCACAGCTCTACACTGGGAAGTGCTAGAGACAGGTTTGGCCTGTTACTGGCTGATCTAGGGAGTGTTCCTACCTCCCACCTCTGTGTATCTGGCTCTGCCCACTCACAAAGCAGGAGGCAGAGCCCACTTGGCCTGGGAGGCTCTTTGATTTCCTAGAATGCCTCTCTGGATTTTTGCATGGACTGTTTATTCTGGCTTAGAGACCTTTGGTTGGCATTTGTAAACTTTTTTCATACCCAAGTAAAGTAGATTCAAAAACTGGAGGCATCAAAGCTAATGCTTTGTGAAGCAGAAGACCAGGTCATTGGTGAGGGGCAGCTAGTAGCCATTATTTCTGCCATCTGCTCAACTCAGCCACCATGTCACTCATGAGAGCACTCTGATTCCTGTTTAAAGTGAGCCTAGAACTTTTTCTGGATTCTTTTTCTATCTTATGATTTCTCCTCTAGGGTGAGAGAAAGATTATCTTTCTAGAAGAGTGCCTAAGGCTCCGCATCCTAATAGGGGTCCTCTAGATGACCCCATGTCCCAGTGTTATGTTTCTTGTACTTTCCACCCCTGGAGTCACTCAGCAACACCAACAAATAGAATATGGAAAAAGGGCTGGGAGGCCACTTCAGAGATTAGGTAATAGAAAGGCTGAGGCCTCTGCACTGGGTATTGATGCCTCTTCTCCATCCCCTCTGTCCTCTCTGTCTTTCTCTTTCCTGTACACTCACCCTGGGGGAAGCAGCTGCCATGTGGTGAGCTGCTCCATGGAGAGGCCCTCTGCTCAAGGACCTATGAAGAGCGAAGCCTGGGAGCTCCCCCATGAGCAAGCTTGGCAGTGGATGCTTCAGGCCCTGTGGAGTCTCATGTTGACTGCAGCCTTTTGTGAAACTCCAAATCAGGCTGTTCAGCTAAACTGTACCTGGACGCCTGAACAATGGGACTGGGAAATAATGCATGTCAGTTATTTTAAACTGGTCAATTTTTGAGTAATTGTTAATTCCTGTTGTCTGCAACCATAACAGAACATCATAGACTTGGTGATTTATAAGCAGCAGAAGCTTATGTGGCTCACGGTTCTGGAGGATGGGAAGTCGGATGTCATGTACTCTTGTGGGGAATGCCTTTGTGCTGCATCATAATTCAGTGGAGGAGCAAGTGAGCATGTGTGAGACGAAGAGGAAATGGGCCAAACGCATCCTTTTCGTTAGGAACTCACTGTCATGATGCTAACCTATTCCCCGGAAAATAGCTTGAATCCATTCATGAGGGCCAAGCCCTCATGGTCTAGTTACCTCTCAAAGGTCCCACCTCAAAGGTCCCACCTCAAAGTTCCTTCTCAAAGGTCCCCATCCTGTCACAGTTAATACAGATTTTCAATGTCAACATCTTCCAAGCTATAGCAGTAATGTACCCTGGGTGCCATCTGTGGTCTTCTGGTGTCTTTTTTGTGGTGACGGTTGTTTCCAACTTCCTGTCTCCAAGGGGCTCTTGTTCTCTGCAGTTCCCCTAGGCCTCTCCTTTTATGGCTACTCTGGTGTTGTACCAACACAGAATTTGAATTTGTTGCTTACTGTTCATCCAAACCTCCCTACTTTAATAAAATCTCAGGAGACAATCGTGACGCATTTTCATCACAGGCTCACTCACAGTGACCTGGGACGGTCCTCCTGTGCCCAGAGGTCCTCTGGTGGCTCCCAGTGCTGCTCAGCCTGTCTGCTGTCTGGTTCCCCACTGGTTTGGCTCTGTGGCTTCGCTAGCGTATGCGTCATGGTGGCAAAATACCAAGAGAGCAGCTTAAGGGAGGATGGATTGATTTTGGCTCTCAGTTCAGACGGCTTCAGTCCATAGTGGCAGGGGAGGCATGACCGAGAAGGAGGCAGGAGTGTGTGGCACAGGACAGCTCTTCACATCATGATGGACAGGAGCAGAGAGAGTGAGCACCGTGGGACTAGGGTTTTGGGTTAAGAACCTCCACAGGCTACCCCAAGTCACCTACTTTTGCCAACCAGAACCTACCTCCCAAAGTTCCCCAGTTCCCCAAAACAGCACAACCCACTGGGGCCAAGAGTTCTAGCAGGAGCCTTGGGGGCCATTTAATAGTCAAACCATAACACTCCATTACCAGTTTCTTCGGTTCACTCTCCCCCCAATCACCCACTGGCTAAAGCTTCCAGTCTCATTCTCCGTGTAAGGCTGCCAAAGATATTTTGTGGGAAGCCCATTTTGCCCCTAAGAGGAATTCTGTGCCCAGTGAGCTGAGTTCCTTTTTCACATGTCTCAAGTTTTTTTTTTTTTTTTTTTTTTTTTACCTGCAGTACTTGAGGCCTCACAACCCAGGGCCTCACAAGTACTTTGCAAGTGCTCTACCACTGGGCTGCATCCCTAGCCCATTTTAATTTTGTATTTTGAGATAGGGTCTTGCTAAGTTATACAGGCTTCCTCTGGCCTCAACTTCACCAGCCTCCTGCCTCAGCCTCATGAATCCCTGAGATTAAAAGCCTGCAACACCACCTTCAGCTCATGTTTCAGTTCTTAAAGTGGCCACACATGGGTCCTGTGTTAAATGTCACCCACTCTAAGTGGAGCGAGCTGTTTGAAGACAATAAAAGTTTTCCCCACAATCCCTTCTCTCTAGGACTATATTTTAAACTTCCTCTTGGGTGGCATTTTCTCCAGCAGGCTGCAAACACTTTATTCCATGTTGCTGAGTTTCTGCCTTAGCCACAGTTTACGTCTGAGTTGGATTCTCCCTTGTACTTTGTGCAGGCAGCCTTTGACTTTGAAAATGATGCCAACAGAAGAGACACCTGGGCTGTTCTTTGCGTAGGCCCCATCTTGTTGCATGTGACATTTCTTTGCCCAGCCTTGAAAAATCCGGTTTAGATGGTCCCCACCAGCATGTCAACCTCCCTCGGTGGTAACTCAGAGATTCCCTTGTTAACAAAGCAATTCAGCTAGAGTGTGTGGAACAGCCTCTCTTGTGTGCGCACTCTCTGGCATTGTTATGTTCCAAGTTTCTTAATCATATTACATGGTCTTTGCCTTTGTGGCTTTCCTTTCTCTCTACCTCTCAGACTGCCTCTCTCTCTTTGGATTAGCATCTTTCCTCTGCCCCTCACTTGTGAGTCCTTCTGGCTCACTTTTCTCATTTCCTGGAAGGTTCATCCACCATGTAGTCTCAAATGTAATCCACATCCTTTTAGAAGTGTTGTTGTTGTTAGGTGCCCTTGAGTTGGGTCCAACTCATAGTTACCCTCCTCGGGTTTTCAATGGTTGATTGTTTTGAGATTGCTTCAGGAGTGGATTGCCACATCCTTCTCCCTTTTTTGTGGTGCTGGGCATTGAACCTGGGTCCTCAGAGAGTGCAGAGCAATAGTCTACTAACTGAGCTAAACCCCAGCCCTTTAGCAGTGTTAGCGGGCTTCAAACTCAGGTGTAGATTAGAATCAGGGGCAAATTGGATTCAGCAAGAGAGCTCAAGAGCTCTGTCAAATGTGAATGTGTATTTTTAGGTTTTATTTTTTGTTTTTTGTTTTTTGGGTTTTTTTTTGAGAGAGAGAGTCTCACTGGGTAACTCAGGCTGGCTTTGAACTTGCAATCCTCCTGCCTCAGACTCTCAAGTGCTGGGATTAGAGGCATATGCCACTGTGCCAGATTTATTTTGGCCATCTTAAAATGTACACTTCCATAGCATTATGTACATTTAGGTCATTCTGCCATCAGCAGCACTACCCATCTCTAGAACTCTTTTCATATTACAAAATGGAAACTGTCCTACTAAACAACTCCCCAAAGCTGGGCATGGTGGCAGCTGTCTGTAATCCCAGTGACTTGGGAGACTGAGGCCAGAGGATCACAGGTTCGAAGTCAGAGTTAGCTTGTGCAATTTAGTGAGACCCTATTTCAAAAATAAAAAAAAAAGAAAATGGGCTAGAGGTGCAGCTCAGTGATACAGTATGTGACACCCTAGGTTCAATTCCCCAGTACTGCAATAAATAAAATAAAATAAAATAAGATAAGATAAAATATGAATGAATATATAAAAATCAAAATATAATCAATTCCCCATTATTCACTCCCCCTGCCAGCCCCTGGCCACCACCATTCTGCTTTCTGTCTCAATGAGTTTGACTCCTCTGAGTACGTCATATAAGTGGGACCACACAGTCTTTGTCCTTTTGTGACTGGTTAAGGTCCCGAAGGCTCCTTCATGTTGAAGCATGACAACTATTACTTTTACATCAGTGATTCTAAGACTATATGCTCCAGGTCTTATTTTTCTCTTAAGATTTGTTTCTATACCCCCAGATCCCTCCCATTTTTTAAAAATATGAATGCAGTTCATGTTCCTCTGAGTTCACAAAACTAAAACCACGTGCATCCCCCTTCCCTCCACATCAGAGTTCCTCGCTTGTATCACTGGAAGTACACTTCCACAGTCTCTTTAAATCTTGGGCTGTTTCTATTTCTTCTCCTTTTTTCCCCTCCACATCAAGTTACTGCACAGATAAACTGTCTGCAGCTCCTTATTGCCTCTAGAATGAAGTCCAGAGTCCTCAGGCTACTCACAATCTGGCCTTGAATTAGTTGAGATTAGGCTCAGTTGTTTGTGTGTCAGTAAACCCCCCAAATAACAGGCTTTTAAAATGACATAAGTTACTTTCTCCTGTGTTAATGAATATAGAGCTACTCCAAGACTGGTAAAGAATCTCCACAAAGCTGTTAGGAATCCAAATCGCTTATAGTTTACTGATTTATCATCTCATCACATTGCTGTCCTGATGGTTAATATTGCAGCAGTAAGGCTGGGCGCTGTGGTTTACACCTGTAATCTCAGTGACTTGGGAGGTAGCCTGTGTAACTCAGTGAGACCCTGAATAATAATAAAAAATTTAAAAAATAGGCTGAGGGAACAGCCATGTGGTAGAATACTTGTTAAGTATATGTGAAGCCCTGGGTTCAACTCCCAGGAACCTCAAAAAAACCCAAAAACCAAAACCCACCAAAACCCAAATCAAGCAGCTGTAACTCCAGCCATCACATCTTAATTCCAGGCAACAGGGTGGAGAAAGAGGCAGTCAAACTTCCATTTAAACCTTTGACTTACCCTCTGGGCATGTATGTCAAAGAGTGAGTGCATATGAATTTGACAGAAAACGAAGAGATGGGCAAAGGTGTTTTACAAACTCATACATTCTAATTATTTTGCTAACCATGTTTTGTAATGAGGAGTTTCTGGAAGAAAAATACTTATTGTCATATATTTTGATTTGAAACTGGTAGTCAAGGGATTAAGTAAATTTCTTAGAAGTAGCCCCATTCCATTCCCAATTATATCCCATTAGCCAGAATTTAGTCCCACGGTTACATCTAGCTGTGGGGTGGAGTGGGGATGAGAAATATAATCTGTTTTTGAGGTAGACCTGTAACAAACTAAAAATTGGGACTTCTGTTCCTAAGGAAGATGGGGGGAGGAGACTGTGTGGGAGCCAGCTGTCTCTGCCATGGCCTCACGGCATCCCCTCTGCTTCCTCATGTCCTCAGCGTACCTTCTTTTCAACCCAGTTCACTGGCAGCGCTTCTTTGATACTTGCTGTTCTGCTGGCTCCGGAGGCAGGGATTCTTGTGTGCTCTTTGAGTTTGTGCCCATGGTATTTGTTGCAGTGTCTGAAAAGGAGAAGGGGCTCCACTAGGACTCGATAAACAGATGCCACTGGGAGAAACTGAGAGGGAGGAGGGGGCACAAGGCTAGAATTGAGAAGAAGAAGCCTTTGTGTGCATAAATAACCTTGTCTTAGAAAAAAGTAGTGATAATGCTGATAAAGCCAAATCATGTCACAGAACATCGTAATGCCATTTGTGGTAACTTTACAGATTTAGTAAGGCAGAGATTTTTTTTTTTTTTTTTTCTTTGACAAGAACAGCAACAGACTGAGTGATGTAGAATACCTCCTTGAGGTCACATATCCAGTTTGGGATCAGCAAGTCTGGAAGCTGTCAGAGGTTCCTTGACTCCAAGCCCGGGGGGCCCTTGGCCCTGGAAAGTGGGAGCCAGAGCAGAGTGCTCAGTGGCTCTGCCTCCAATGCCCAAACCTCTGCATCCCTTCCCCTTTGGAAAGAGCTGGAGGGCAGATTCAGGAGGAAGGGGCAACTCCAGGGAGGCCCCAGAAGGAAGCTGGGGGGGCTGACCCTGTCAGCTTCCTGTTAGCCATCTTGCAGGACAAGAAGGCCAAGAACCAGGACTGTGTGCTGTCAGGACTGCAGTGAGAAGCTTGTCTTGGAGCCCATGCCATGTGGTGTGTTACTAAAGTGCCATATAACCACATAGGTCTCACTCAGTGTTGATTGCCCCCAAACAGGAACTGAAGGGCGATATGACCGCCAGGCTTTGGCTCAGGGTGAACGATGTCTTGTACTGGAGGGGAGAGGAGGTGGTTTATGTATTTTCCTGTCCACTTCCGTTTTGGAGTTATGACAGTCAAACTTTGCAGGATGAAGTGCTAGCAATGGCTGCAGGATTCAAAGCCCCCTCAGGCACTTTCTCATCAGGTAGTTCTAGTGCTTTCCAGGCCCAGCAGCAGCACTAGCACCTGGGAATTTGTTGGAAATGCAAAATAACTAACTAAATAAATAAATAAACAAATAAATAAATAGGTCTTACTATGTATGTAGGCCAGGCTTGTGTTAAACCCATGATCTTCCTGCCTCAGCCTCTTGAATGCTGGATAACAGGTCAGTGCCACTGTGCCTGTAGAAATTCCTGTTCTCACACTTCACCCAGACCAGCTAAATTGGATTAGTCCCAGGAGTGCGTGTTTTAATGAGCTTTCCAGGAGATTCTGAGAAGTACTGCTGTTTGCCTCCCAGGTGATAGTTGGAAGGGCAGGAAGCAGGGTGGGCAGCCACTCTGGGCTGCCAGGAGGGCTGGGTGGAGGCTGGTGATCTAGGTCCTGAACTATTGGGGTATTCGCTTGGTGCATCACTGAGGGACCCTCCTACTGCACTCTACTTCCTGTGAGAAGGAAGCCTGTTTGGAAGGAGGAGCTGGGGATAGCAAGGGACACTGGAGGGGGCCACTGCAGTGTGGGCTGTGCAGCCAGCACGTGGGATGCCCAGGTCCGCTGAGGCCTGTCAATGCCTAACATGCATGGGAGGTCAGAGCAGCTTCCTCTCTGCTCCTAGGCATAGTCCAGAGTTTCCAGGGCATTCTGCTGTCACAATGCCTTGATTCCTGCCCTGGTATTTGGTAAAGGCCTTCCCGGCTGCCTTGCATTAGCGAGCGTGGTCAATGGACAGTTCAAGTTCTCCATAGATGACAGTGAACTGGGCCTCTCTTGTACTTCTTTTTACCCAGTTCTCATCAGCAGCTGGGTCTGGAGTTTAGCTCAGTTGGTAGGGTGCTGCTCTGTGCTATCTGAGGACCTGGGTTTAACCCCTAGCAACATAAAAACAGAAGGATGTGGCAGCCCACTCTCAAAACAATCAGCCATTGAAAACTCTATGAGAGTCTCTGAGTCTGACCTCACTCGACGGCACCTAACAAGAACATTAGTGACTAGCCACAGTCACGGGGTACAGCTGGACATGACATCCCTGGCACTGTCCACTGAATTTTAGGCTTTTCTTTGATACCTCTTCTCATTTCCTTCAGTGCGAGGCCATTCTGGTGATGGGAAGAAAGTGAGATATCAATACGACATGTCATCAGGGAATGCCTGATGCCTGAGAAGTCATTTTATGAAGTTATTGGTGAGGAATTATGAATCGACCCAGTGCCATAATTACATCCTAAAGCTCCATTTTCATCACTAGGTGGGGAAAGTTCCATTCTATGTTTGGTTTTCACACATATGATAAAAAATGCATCTAGATCCAGGTGTAATGTGCACACCTGTAATCTCAGCACTCAGCAGATGAAGACAGGGGATCCCGAGTTTGAGACCAGCCGGGGCTACATAGTGAGACTGTGTCTTAAACAAAGAAACAAACAAAAACTAAACAAAGGATGCATCTGTCCTCTGTGTCCAGGCTTGGTCATGGTGGTCTGCACCTGTGAGAAAGCATGTCCCAGATAGGTCAGGCTGGAAATCATCTTGGCAGCAGACGTTGGGATGAGGTCAGGAAAGGGGTCAAGAGGCAGGCAGTGGGGGGAAGGGGGCAACTCATTTACAGAGCTGGACTTGGAAGGGGCCAAAACTCACTGTGTCCACATGAGTTTGACAAATCTGGGGATTTTAGCTGTGGGACACAGAAAGGGATGTCTCTTGGCACTGGTAAGAAGAAAGGTTGGATGGGTAGTCACCTGGATGTCCATGAGTTGGAACTGGTTGCCAGATGAGGCCTTCTATCAGAGACTAGCCAGGCAGACAGTGGCTCCTAGAGAAAGGAGCTCCCTGGGAACGAGTGTAGTGACTGGAGATGGTGTGAAGAAGGTTGGTGGACACATGGGTGTCTGTTGCAACAGACCCGTGGCTGGAAGGGCAGTGCCAGCACTCACACCTGGTCACACGCCTGCCTGGATTGGCTCAGGATGATGACAGGTGTCCAGGCCTGTAGCGGGTGGGACATCCATACCTGAACCCCAATTCCTCCACTGGCAAACACCTGGGATGAATTCTCAGTCAGACTTTCCAAAGATGTCATGGATTTTCCAACCTCTAATTACAATCCTGGAGCTGGGATTTAGCTCAGTTGGAGAGCACCACTCTGCAGTCTCTGAGATCCGAAGTTCGATTCCCAGCACCGCAAATACGGGAGAAGGACATGACAATCCAGTTCCAAGGCAGTCCCAAAACAATCAGCCATTGAAAACCCTATGAGGGTCACTATGAGTCAGACATGACTCAGTGACACCTAACAATAACAACAACAACAACAATTACAATCCTAGCTTCCATATTTGTGGCCCCAGGGAAGCTTTTGGAGTTTCTTTGGTGTCCTGAACATAGGTTGCAAAGGAAAGCATTTTGAAGGTAGGCCAGTTGTGCTAAGAATGCTGGCTTTGCTATGTCATTTTGGTATTTCACAGGAATGTCTGTTGGCATTGCTGGGCATGTTTCCTCATCTGCAGAACAAGAGACGTCATGCCTTATGGAAAGTTTTTCACTAAGAGGATGAAGGAGGTCAAGTGCTTACTGCATCACTGAGGCTGGGAATCAATGTCAGTCCCTCTTCTGTTTCTTTCTGTCTCTCCTCACAGCCTGTGCACACTGTGGATACTCAGATGCCTCGGTGTGGACACACATTAGCCCATATATGTCAGTTTGGTTGGGAGGGTTGGAGTGAGGGAGTCCAGCTCTACTTCTTTTGCCTGGAAAGCCAGAGGCAATTTTTTCTTTCCTGTTAGAGAGAACCTCTGTCTGATATTTTATCCTAGGGATCAAGTTCAGCCCTCTGGGCAGACAGTCTGGTTGTTCACTATCCATTGCAATTTCAGAAAAGGCTGGGGTCTGCTCTGGTCCACACTGGACAAGGACAAAGTGTCTGGCTCTCATTTCATGTTGAGGGGACCAAGGTGGGGTATGAGCTCAGGCACTTGGGCAGGCCCTCTATGCCATCTGTTTGGGACAACTCTGTGGTTTATTTCCCTCTGTAGAAATACATTACTAATATCCCTGCCTCATAGCCAGCACATGAATTTGGATTATACCACTTCCCCTCTGTCCCCACTGGAGTTTGAGTTGTGCTCACTCCTATAAGCAGAATTTGCCAAAGGGGAAAGCCCCTTGACCTGAAAAATATAATCCAACTTCTGGGCTGCCAGATAGAGCACAGCAATGCAGCTGCATTGAATCCCCCAGAGCAGAGCAGCTTAAGGATGCTTGGCTTGCCCCAGCATCACACCTAACAAGTGCTCAAAAGGAAGGGTCACAGTTACAGAGCTGGGCCTGTTCCTTAGTGCTGTGTGGAAGGGGCATGTGACGTACCTGCCATTCTGAATGAAACAGAAACTCAAGACCCGTGGGTTCCCAGTGCTTTTTGCTATCCAGACTGGGAAAATGCACATGGAGATTTTTGGAAGAAATGGGGGGAAGGAAATAGGAGGAAAGAATAAAGGAGGTCTTCTCAGGGGGAGGAGAAAGAGGGAGAAGGGAGGAGGGAAGACAAACAGGAGAGAAGGGAAAGGGATGGGAGCAGGAGGGCAGTACGAAGATACTCAGCACAGCTGGGCAGTTCAGTTCTGCACAGAGTATGCCCCTACTGTGTGCTAGGTGTGAACTCAGCTCCAATCCAGTGCTCACAGCCTCATGTGGCTCCCAGGGTTTGGCTGTTTAACAGCAAGGTGACGGGCCTTTGGGACAGGTGTCACCTGTACCTCCATTGCTCTGGGCATCTCCCTGACTGCAGCAGGAAGTACCTACCCAGAAGACTGGCTGTGACCATCGCCTTGTTTTCTGTTCCTTTGGAAGGAAGCGTAAGTGTTGTGAGGCCCTGGGCTGTGTTGGTGTTAGTTATTGCCCTGAGTTCAGCATCTGTCATGTTGCTTGGCACAAAGGAGGTGCATAGTAAATCCATGTCCTGAGGGTCTGTTGGGTGAGTAGGAATGGAGATTCTACTGAACACTGTGAAAAACTAGACCAAAGCCTGAGGGGCTTTCAGCACAGACGCAGCACATACTACTTTCCCTTGAATTTTAATATGTATATTATTTCCTCTAGGATATTGTTAAAATCCTACATGGGGATCCCCTGAGAGGTCATTAGAAAGGCTGAAGTGGAAGATTATAGGGTGGAGCTCAGAGATTGAGGTCTCTGCCTTGTCTGCTGCCCACTGAGCTCTGTGGCCCAGTGACTCAGGGCTAAATAGAAAGAGGACGACAGCATTCCCCTTCTCCCCCTGCTGGCCCTGGCCCAGCACACAGCAAAAATGTTTGTGCCAGAGCCTCCACAGAACACTCCTTATGACCAAAGACTTCCTAAACCTCAGCAGGACCTCAGGGCAGGTGAGACCAAGGATTGCTTTGCTAGAAGATTGGGTGTGGTCTGGGCTCTTTGAAGTTCAAGGTTTGCCCTTCTAGTTTAGCTGTTATTCTTGTGATTTGCACAGACCCAGTCATCCTCTCCTGGAATCCTGTCCCAGATATATATGATTACCAGCACCTCTATCCCTATCAGCATTTTACTACCACTGCTGCGCTTCCTGGGCTGGGATTTAGCGCAGTGGGTAGAGTGCTGCGCTGCAGTCTCTGAGGTCCCGAGTTCGATTCCCAGCACCGCAAAAAATGGGAGAAGGACCTGGCAATCCACTCCCAAGGCAATCCCAAAACAGTCAGCCATGGAAAACCCTATGAGGGTCACTGAGTCAGATACCGACTCGACGGCACCTAACAATAACAACAGCTGCGCTTTCCATTTCTGCCACAGCCTCTACCCCATGGGTACCTCTGGCATCACCATCAGGACCCCTGACTTGTGCTGATACAGTGCTTGGTAGCTGTTATAGTAATGTCTTATCAGCCTAGGGTGTAGACACTGTGATTTCTATGTGAAGGAGGTATAAGAGCCAGAGAAACTAAGTCCAGTGGCCTGAGGTCTGACAGCTAGTAAGTGACAGGGCTGGGACCCAAATCCACATCCTCTGACTACAGAGCAGATGCTGTCTCCTGCTGTTCCAGTGTCTCCTCCCAGGAGTCCTGACCCTCTCCACTCCAGTTGCCTTCCTTGCTCTGTGGCTTGTACTCTTGTGAGAAGGCCTGTTCTGCACAGAGGGACAGACTCCTCTTACCCTGGGCACAGTGCTAGGGTAGGCCAGCAGGGAAACCCAGACCTTCTGTGTCCAGTGCCCAGCTGGTCAGGTTTGTGACCAAGCTTATATACCAAAGCAGCAGGCTGAATATGTCATTTCCTTCAAGCTCTTAATTTAGCAAGATGGCTGGGGGACATAGCTGGAGATGTCATTGCCAGATGATAACTTAAGTTTGTAGAGTCAGCATTTGAAAGATATTTATTTCTGTCACTAAATAAATAAGTAAAGCAACAACCCCCTCACTACATGTCCATCCTAAGCCTGTGATGTGGCCAGAAAGATGATAAATCATAAAGTACTGCTAATAAATACCTTTCATAGTTATGGCCATGTAGACTTTCAAAGAGCCTATAATACTTTATTTCATCTTAATCCTCTTAACACCTCCTTTTTAAAGTGGCAGGACAGGTATTATTTTTCTCGCTTTATAGATGGGAAACTGAGGCTGAAGGCAATTAGAAACTTGGCCAAGTTCACAAATCTAGGTGTAGAATGTAAATTGCCTCCAGCTCTGATGTTCTTTTAACCATGCCAGACACCCTGTGCTGTTTGACTGCATTGGACATACAGTGTCACCATCCAGGAGAGACTGTCCCAATCCTGACAGATTTATTACCAGTAGTTTGTCATTGCTAAAAAATAATAATTATGCCTTTGAAAAACATATGAAAATCATCCAACAAAGTGCTCAGAGAACTCAGCTGGTGTTTGAGGACAAAAGAGGGCACACTCAGGAGAGAGGTGGGAATGCTTCCAGGTGGGAAGGCCAAAGGTAAGGGACAGGTACTACATCCCAGCAGATCAGAGATGGCGCTGAGAGTCAGCTGATATAGGGAGTGGTACGCAGAGATACACCAGCCAGCAGTCCAGGGTCAAGGTTAGAAGAGATGGGGAGGAGGCCAGTCACATTTAGAGTCTAAGTTTTAATAACTCAGGCAAGGAATTCTGGAGGGATCCATGTCTGGCAATGCAGTTGGTGCAAAAAAGGGAGGCAAATGTCTAAGCAAGAGACCAACAATAGAGCCTGATATTAGCTAATGGTTGCCTAGGACAGTGGCTGCTTTTAATTTCCTATCCAGGAGATAGCTAGATTTGTGTTTAGGTTGGCCAAGTCCACTTGGAAAGGCAAGCAGGTCAGTGCACTGTAATGGGAAGCTAAGGAACCTCCTGACATAATTTTGAAGATCTGTTTCTCAAACTGACATTATGCAGAACACTGCTCTGCAGGATACTTCTGAGCATGCCAGTAAGGGTCTGTGCCCAAACAAGATGGGGAAATAATGGGCAAATGAAACTCAACAGGTGTCTTTAATACAAGATTTCTGAGCACCTTGAATAAGCACATATGTAATGTACATTTCCATGTGAGAGCTATCGAAAACACTTTTCCAAACTTTGTTGACCATGGCATCGAAATTAACATCTCCTGGAACATGGTTTGAACAACTCTTTGTCAGCTAGGCTAATGGCCACAGCTGCAACACTTTGTACTTTCCCCTTCTGGTCTCTGACCTTTCCCCTCATCATGAGTATCCTGGAAGAAGGGTGGTTGTTGTTGTTAGGTGCCATGCAGTCAGATCTGAGTCATAGGGACCATAAGTACAAGGGAACAAAACACTCCCCAACACTGTGCCTTGCACATAATCTCTTTATGTTTGAGCCCATTGCTGCAACTACTGTTTCTTCTCATTTGCATCATGCCACATCATTAATAAAAGGTCTCAGGGGCTTTACTCCATTCCCATCCATTAAGTTTGACTCTGAGGAAGCAACTCTTCTCTCGTTCTTTCTTGAATGCCTTCCAGCCTGGAGGGCTCATTTTCTGGCACTATGTTTGACAGTGCTTCTCTGCTATTCATAGGGTTTCCAATGGCTAATTGTCTTGGGAGTGGGCTGCCAGGTCCTTCTCCCTAGTCTGTCTTAGTCTGGAAGCTCAGCTGAAACCTGTCCACCTTGGGTGGCCCTGCTGGTATCTGAAATACTGGTGGCATAGCTTTCAGCATCACAGCAACAAGCAAGCCCCCATAGTATGGCAAGCTGACAGACGCACGGTGTGGGGGCAAGAAGGGTTAGACACCTAAATAGGACAGTGCTGTGATTTTAAGATTAGCACTCACCCCTTTAATTCCAGATCTGATGTGTTTCTTTCCTGTCCCTTTTCCTATGTCTTATTAAAATTTGGTTCTTATCACCGATTAATGTACTTCAGTGTTTGATGTTTTGTCCACTGAGATTGGCAGCTTGTTCCAGCCTATGTTGAAATTCAGAATAGAAGATCAATGAAGATCCCAGCCTTTCTCTGACCGCCAGGATATAAGCCACCCACCTTTTTTTATCACAATAAGTAGAATGCAGAGGGACAGATTGGAGTAGAGGCAGCCAGACTCTGTTGTCCCTTTGCACCCTTCATCTCCCTTTGTGTACCACACCCATCTTGGCTGGATCTGGCAATGCTCCTAAGTTTTCTATCTGGACTCTGTGCCCTTCCTGTTGCTTCTACTCTGACCTTAGCCCCTGTGTACTGGGAAGTTCCTTAATGGCTATTGGTCTACTGTGGTCTATTAGTGTTCCTAGACTTGAGCATCCATCAGAATTAGCTGGAGGGTTTTTAAAACCTGAGTTGCTAGGTCCCACCCCCAGAATTTCTGATTAAACAGGTCTGAGATGGGGACCTAGATTTTGCCTTTCTATTAAATGCCCATGTGATGCTGATGACGTTGGTCTGAGGACGATGCTTTGAGAATTACGGGTCTATAACTTCCAAACCCGAATTGGTTGGGAAGCTTGGTAAAAAGCACATATTCATAGGACTCACCTCAGACCCGCTGAGTGAAAACTGCCAGAGGTCAATGTCCTGTTGGCCTTTGCATGGCCTGGCCTCCCCCATCTCGTGCCACTTTTCCTGTTCTCCCTCCAGGCTCCTAATACTCTGACTTACGTCAAACACTGCTGCTTGCTTTCTTGTCTTCTCAATCATGGCATGCACAACTTACTGCTGGGTGGGAGATTTCTGTCAGGTTCGATTCTCACACAAACATTATCTTTAATGAGGAAACTTAGTTGCTTGTCCTTCTTAAGGTTCATAAATTTAGGATGGCAGGATGCCCAGTGAATTTCAGAGATGCAACTATAAATTTTTTAGCATAAATATGGCCAGTTCAGTATTTGGAACCTGCTTATACTAAAAAAAATTGGTACTTACCTGAAATTAAAATTTCACCAAATGTCCTTTGATAACATCCGATGATTCTAGCTTCTCCTTGGAATGACATCATTTTGATAAGAAAGGACAGAGTTTTGGTAGAACCTCTAAGAAGATAGGCTCCCTGGGAAGCAAAATAAGACTGGCTCTTTAGTGTACCATCTGTGCTCATCTGGTTTAAGCTTTTATCCTGACGTGTTTTCTCTTGGTTCTCCTTGTTTTCTGCCCTGTCCTTGGCTATAGCATCCTTGCCTACCTCCTGGGCCCATTCTCCTTGGCTCCTTGTGTGTTGATTGATCCAGCTTTTCCAGCCTTACACCTGTTGTCTCTTCTCAATTCCAACTTGCCTTTGTTTTGGGTACATTTTGCCCATCTGGCTAGGCCGTGCACTCACCATCCAAGATCAAGGCCTAGTATATTCAAGACACTAGAGCCTTCCACTTCCAGTTGGAGTCACAGCAGATACTACCTCAGAGCCTTCATTCTCTCATCTATCTGTACTTGCTGCATGAGAGTTACCTGAATAGGCCCCAGGTTCACTCCCAGGGTTGAAATAAGATAGATATCTGATTCACTGGGCTATCTCTGGGTTGGACAAAAGGACTTAGAAATATATCCTTAGTTGGCATGGCAATAATGCAAACAGACTAGATTATTTATGTAATACTGCTGACAATGTAAAAAGATAGATCAGTATAGAAAAAAATTTGGACTTAAATCAAAATCAGGATGCATGCGTATAGATAAATATTCCCACAAAAAGACATGCAAGTAGAAAGGAGACCATTGGTGGGGGATGGGATGTGGGGGAGGAGGGGCACAAGAGGGTAAGGGGGAAGTTATGTGTGCAATGTACAATGAAACGCATATATGGAAATGTCACAATGAAATACATGTCAAAATGAACCACATTAAGTTGTACATTAAAAATTTCTAATAAAAAAAGTAACTTGAAAGAATCATACTACATATTAATGAAAAAAGACCTCATTGAGATGGTCATTGTAACTGCATTTATAAATCTAAAAATAATTATTGTAATTTTGGAAAAAAGATGGTAATCCTCTATTCAACACAATTATGATTCACCAGAGTTTTCAAAAGTGTTACATTTTGACTATGCAGAAGCAATTCTATTATATTCTTATTAAAATTTTTCATGTAGCTGTTTATCTATTATTCTTCTACAATTTACATATTAAATTTAAAAATAAATAAATACATAAGTAAATAAATGGGTCCATTGAACGTGGAAGATAAACAATGATCACTCAGAGTTAAACTCAGGACCTGAAAAGAATCACATTCAAAACCTGAAAGAAAAAAATAGAAATGTTCTCTTAAGATTGATTGTATTTGCTATATTTGTTGTGTAGCACAATTTGATACAGAACCAAGGAAAGTACTGAAAATAAGTTAAGACAGAAACAAGAATAAATCATCAGTTCAGAGACAAAGCCAAACAATATGAAAAGAATGAACATGTGCCAGTGGTGACTGAATTATGATGCTATACAAAATTCCCTTCAGATATATATTTGTAGAGACAACTAAGCTCATGAACCCAACTTAGCTTTAATAGTTTGACCAGAGAAAATTCAGCCTAGGAAGATCACCAAGGGCCATTCCATGGAACTTTGATAATATCTGTTGACAATATCATAAGATTAAAGTCCACAGGTTTCATTTCACATAAAACTACATAAAATATATAAATTATCTTTCTGAAGAAAGTGTAAAACAACCTTCATAATATGGAATTCTAACATGAAAAAGTAGATTTTGTCCCTCATTTAAGGATATAACTATCAAAAAAAGAAGAAGAAAAGAAAAGAAATATATCCTTAGTTGGCAAAGGGCAAAAAGGGCCTATATTTAGTTTATGTCAATAACATTACAGTTCTTCCAGGCAAAGAACAAAGGAAATCTTAAGCTACCTCATAAGATAATTTGTAATTCTTTCTATTGCCTTTTTGGGATTGTGGGAGCACATAATACACGCAAACCACTTGGTCTTTGGCAAGGTAAGTGAGAAGCTGTCTGTGGGAATGGTAGGTTAGTTTGTAGCTATGGTATTTTAGAGGGGACAAATCTTTTGAGTTTGCTTTTGGCATTGGTCCAGAGGTAAAGGTGAGATCAAATCAGCCCATCAATACAGCACCACCACCCAGTGAGAATAGCAGTAAATAACATCAGGGAAGTCACACAAAGCAATCAAGGAAGAAGACAATAGCAAAGGGAGTGGAATTAGCTGGTGAATGTGCAGTCATGGCAAGAAGTGAATTTCAAGGCTAGAAAAGGAGCACTGGCCCTGACTTGGTGAGGTTGGAGAGGAATTAAGGAGAATATGTTGTTTGAAGTTGAAGCTGGATGGTTGAAAAAGTGTTGGGTTATAGGGAGCAGAGGATGTGTCCTCCTGTCTTCCAGAGAACTGTCCCCAGTTCATAAGGTACTTCGGAGAGGCCAGAGTAGGCAACAGACTTGCTGTTCTTCCTAGATTCAGCTCCCACTGGAAGGTTTCTTGCTAGGGAATGGTGGAGAGCTAAGCATGTCTCCGGGAGGTAGCTGCCCTTCTAGTGCAGCGTGGAGTAGTTTCCGGGGAACCTGAACTCAATGTTTTCAAGTCTTAAGGTGGTCCTGAATCGTTTAGGGCTAGGCAGTGGCATGACTAATGCAGGGGGTAAAATTAGCTAGAGAGTTTGTTGAAATACAAATTGCTGTTTGTGCTCTGAGAAATTCAGATTCTGAAGATAGAGGATGGGTTAGGGAATCTGTCTTTTTACAAGGTCTCTGGGTGATTTGATATTAAAGGAACTTGTACTATATTTGAACATATCCTCAGTGCTGTGGATGACATCTAATCATGCCATGCTTCTGCTTAAACCAACCTTCCTTATTGTCTATAAGATTCTGTCAAATGCCTTCTGGATGAAGTCCAATTCTGTAACACAGTGTAGACATTTATTACCAAGGAAATAAAACATCCCAGTTCTCTTCTAAGAGAAGATTGCACAAGGTAATGGGAGAGACACATGTCCTAGGTCACCAATAGAAATTGTTTTCACTCCTTGTGATCAGCTTTGACCATCTTGATGTTCCCAGTCAGGTCACAGTTTACCTGACAACTCCCTGTGGAGGCAGATGCTGCTCCAATTGTTCTTTCTCTCTCCACTTAAAATGCAGTCCTATTTCAAAGCTCAGCTCCAAGGTCCCATCGCCTCTCAGAATCTTCCTGAATCTCTCATTCCCTGTCTCATGCACCCTCGCAAGCACCTTTTTTTTTACAGCATCCACTGCATTTGGTAATGTGTCAGTTTCTCCATCCAGCCCAGAAGTCCTCAAGAGTTTGTGACCACTCCCAAGAACAAATGATACCCTCTCACTTCCTCCAGGGGACACTTGCATGCCCAGTGAGGCCAGAATGGAGAGACAAACTTTAACTGCTGACTGTCCCATCTTCTTGAGGAAAGCTCAGTGGGTTGCAGGTGTAGAATGAGTACTTTCATACGTTCATAAACTGCTCCTTGGAAAACATGCCTTTCAGTTGATATCCCAATCCTGATCTTGACTATGCGGGAGGATCCATTAGGATGTAGGTGGAAAATACTAAACTTACCACTTACAAGTATTTTTCATCTATAAATAGGGAAGAATTTTGCCTTCCTAATATTTTCTTTGTGAATGGACCCTGGAGAATCTCTCTTTGTGTTACCTGACATACCATATGGGCAGTTTCCTCTTTTAACCTTCTTCAATTGTCTCCCAAACACATGGAATTAATAAGTAATAGAACAAGAATTTGAAATCTAATGAAAAGTCATCAGGTAAAGTCCAAGAAAAATGGCAGAGTGTCTGACAGTAAGGAGTAATAGCCACATTATGAAAGGAAAATAGTGATGTAATCCGAGCTGACAGGAAGACACAGCATTAGATTTACCCAGAAGTCTAAGGGGGATAGCCCAGCCCCTCGCTATGTGCAGCTTCTCCCTTCAGACATAAGCTGGTGATTTAAAGCCATATGGATGAGTAAGATGTTTAAAACTGAATTGCTCAGTCCATGTTGACAAAATTCTATCCTTTAAAAAGCAGTGTTTGAAATCAGCCGGTCATGTGGCACACGCTGGTAATCAACGAGCTGCAGAGGATGAGGCAGGAGGATCATGAATTTGAGGACAGCCTGGGTAACACTTCAAGGATATGGAATCAACCAAAGTGCC
This sequence comes from Pedetes capensis, assembly GCA_007922755.1. Taxonomy (NCBI): domain Eukaryota; kingdom Metazoa; phylum Chordata; class Mammalia; order Rodentia; family Pedetidae; genus Pedetes; species Pedetes capensis. Next base: position 82,250 of record VMDO01006317.1, read on the forward strand.
CATCCACAGAAGAATGGATTTAAAAGCTATGGTATATATACACAATGGAATACTACTCAGCAATCAAAAAAATGAAATAATGCCATTTGCAGCAAAATGGATGGAATTGGAGAAAATTATTTTAAGTGAATGAACACAAGCTCAGAAAGAGAAATACCACATGTTCTCACTCATATGTGGAAGCTGAATCAAAACTATAAGAAGGAAAAAAAATCTATGCAGAGGTCAGAACATTAAAAAAAAGCTAAGAATGGTATTATTATAGATGGACTAGAAAGTTCAGGTAATAGTACTGACAATGTAAAAAGAAAGTTTGCTACAGAAAAAGTTTCTATCTTAAACAGAATTGGAACTCAAGGATATATAGAAAAATATTACCATAAAAAGACAAGCAAATGGAAGAGAAGTCTTTGGTGGGGGATGGGACGGGAGAAGGAAGCCCACAAGAGGGTAAGGGGGAACTACCTGTATAATGTACAACAAAATGCATATATGGAAATGTCACAATGAAAAGCATGTCAGAATGAATCACATTGAGGGGTACGTTAAATTTTTCCAATGAAAAAAAGCAGTGTTTGAATGTCGGGGCTCAACTCAGGCTTGGCAGAGGTCAGAGCCTTGCCCTGACACCAAGTGGGTATCGGGGACCCACTGGACCAGGTTGGTGTGGTGGCTGGAGGTGCCAAAGAAGGACCTCGGGAGACCTTCTACAGGAAACAGGAGAGGGAAAGTTTATTGGGTTACTCCCCAAGTGGGGTGCAACTAGCAAGCAGCCCCTGTCAAGTGCTCAAGTGCTAGTTATGAGCCTGCAGCATTCTATGCTGCAGGCTCACTGATGGTACAGCTCAGCCCTAAAGGCACAGCTACAAGCAGTTGGTATTCTTCTGGGCTGGAGGTCCGGTGGTCTTGACTCTCATAGCTTGCCTTCACTGCCTCCCTCCTTCCCAAGGGTGAGAGGAATTGGGGGGCTCTTCATGGCTTACTTATAGCCTTCAGCACTTCAGACCCCTGGTCTTGACTCGTCAGCTTGCTAGGTGGTCTTCCATAGGTTTGGGGAGCACTGGGTCAAGGTGATGGGGTCCAGTAGCAGGTGAAAACAAGAGAGTTCGGGTGGGGTCCAGGAGCTTGCTTATATAGGCTCCTGGGAGGGGTGTGTACTGGGAGCAGCCAATTAGGGCACACTCCTGACAGGTACAGCAGGTAAGCTGTCATACCTGCACGTAGGGGCACTTATTTAGCTGGGGTGCTAGGGGTAGCCAATCAAAATTGAGGTGCTTGAGGCAGGTCAGGCTGGTCAGGGGCCATCTTTGCTCACTTGATGGGAGGGGGAATAAAGGAGTAAGTAGAATGTAACCTGAGTGTTATCCCCTCATGCTGGTTAGAGGGACCCTATTTATGGGGTGCTTTAAAAATCCCCAACATTTGAAATCATAGGGTTTTGACTTCAATAACTCACAAAATTTCATCTGATGATAAAAGTAATAAATGTACAGGCTTGATTTTTCTCCCTCCTTTCCTCTCTCCTTCTCTGTTTTAGGTTTCTTTCTAGCAGTGGTACAGCACTACATGCCATAGTCTCTAAATAAAACAAGGGAAACCACATAGTAATAAAGAGAAAGGATATTTGTCTGCATACAGTGTTAGAGCATACAGAGAAAACATTGCCAAGTGCTAGAAAAATTATAAGCCTTGGTAAGCTGCTCATAATATGTTGTTGTTGTTGTTGTTAGGTGCCATTGAGTCAGGTTCTACACATAGAGACCCTACATACAACAGAATGAAACACTCCCGACACTGTGCCAGGTACACAATCTTTATGTTTAAGCCCATTGTTGCAGACATTGTATCAATCCATCTAGTTGAAAGTCTTCCTTTTTTTCATTGACCCACCACTCTCCAAAACATGCTGTCCTTCTCCAGGTATTGGTCCCTCTGACAACATGTCCAAAACATGTAAGACACAATCTAGCCATCCGTGCTTCCAAGAAGCACTCTGGTTGCACTTCTAGGACAGATGCACTGGTTCTTTTGGAAGTCCATGGTAGATTCAGTATTTGTTTCCAGCACCATAATTCAAAAGCACCAATTCTTTTCCTGTCTCCCTTAGTCAACATCCAGCTTCACAAGGATATGATGCAACTCAAAATACCACGGCATGAATGAGGTGCACGTTTGTCTTCAATGTGGCATCTCTACTTTTCAACACTTTGAAGAGGTTTTTTGCCACAGCTTTTCCTAATGCAACACATCTTTTGATTTCTTGACTTCTTCCGTGGTTGTGGATTGTAGAACCAAGGAAAGCAAAATCTTGGACCTCCATCTTTTCTCCATTTATCATGAAGTTGCGTATTCACCCAGTTGTAAGGATTTTTGTTTTGTTGATGTTGGGGCACAATCCATACTGAAAGCTGTGTTCTTTGATCTTCATCAGTAAATGTTTCAAATCCTCTTCACTTTCAGCAAGGAGGGTTGTGTCATATGCATAATGCAGGATGTTAATGAGCCTTCTTCCAATCATGATACTGTGTTCTTCTTCATAAAGTCCAGCTTCTTGGATTAATTGCTTGGCATAGAGATTGAATAGGTATGGTAAAGGAGATAGCCCTGATGCACACCATTATTGACTTTAAACCAGGCAGTGTTTCCTTTTTCTGTTTGAACAACTACCTCCTGGTCCATGTACAGATTCCTCATGAATACAATTAAGTGCTCTAGTATTTTCACTGTTTGCAGTGTTATCGGTAATTTTTATGATCCATATGGTCAAATGCCTTTGCATGTTCCATAAAACATAGACATTTTTTCATATTCTCTGCTTTCGGCTAATATCCATCTGACATCAGCACTGATGTCCCTTGTTCCACATCCTCCTCTGAATCTGACTTGATTTTCTGGCAGTTCCCTGTCAACATATTGCTGCAGTCACTTTTGAATGGTCTTTAGCAAAATTTTGCTTGCCTGTGATATTAATGATATTGCTTGATCATTTCGACATTTGGTTGGATCCCCTTTCTTGGGAATAGGCACAAATATGGATCTCTTCCAGTCAGTTGGCCAGGTAGCTCTTTTCCAAATTTCTTGGCATAAACAAGTTAGCACCTCCAATGATGCATCTGTTTGTTGAAACATCTCTATAGATATTCCATCAATTTCTGGAGCCTTGTGTTTTGCTACTTCCTTCAAGGGACCTTCCACTCTGTCCTGCAGTACCATTGGTTGTGATAATATACAACTTCTTGAAATGGTTGGTCATCCACCAGTTCTTTTTGGTATAATGACTCTGTGGATTTTTTCCATCTTTTGATGTTTCCTGTATCATTTAATATTTTCCCTGTAGAATCCTTATTGCCACTCCAGGTTGAATTTTATCTTCAATTCCTTAAACTTGAGAAAAACAGAGCTTGTTCTTCCCTTTTGATTTTCTATCTCCAGCTCTTTACAATTTCATTGTAATATTTGATTTTGTCTTCTTGGGCTGTCCTTTGGAATCTTGTTTAGTTCTTTAACTTCATCATGTCTTCCTTTTACTTTAGCTGTTGGTTATTCAAAGGCAAGTTTCAGAGTCTTTTTTGACATGTAATTTGGTCTTTTCTTTTTTTTCCTGTCTTTTAATTTTGATTTCTTCTTTTGATTTCTTCATGAATGATGTCTTTTATGTCATGCCACAACTCGTCTGGTCTTCTATCAGTAGTTTCTAGGGCACCAAACCTGTTCTTGAGGTGGTCTCTGTGCTCAGGTGGGAAATACTCAATATCATACCTTGCCTTTCGTATACTTGTTCTTATTTTGTTCAGTTTTAGTTTGAACCTGAATATGAGCAGTTGATCTGATCCACAATTAGCACCTGGTATTGTTCTGACTTTTGTTATTGAGCTTTTCCATCATCTGTTTTCACAAATGTAGTCAATTTGGTTCCTGTATGTTCCACTTGGTAAATTCCATGTGTATATTCACTGGTTATGTTGGTGAAAAAATGTATTTGCAAGAAAAAGGTCATTTGTCTGACAAAATTATATCATGCAAGCTCTACCATCTTTTCTGTCACTAAGACCACATTTTCCAACTATAGCGCCTTCTTTGTTTCTAACTTTTGCATTCCATTCACCAGTAATTATCAGTACATCCTGATTGCATGTTCAGTGTATTTCAGATTGCAGAAGCTGGTAAAAATCCTCCCTATCTTCATTTGTGGTCTTAGTTGTGGGTGCATAAGTTTGAATAATTGTCATATTAACTGGCCTTCCTTGTAGCCATATGGATATTATTCTATCACTGACAGCATCATGTACTTCAGGAAAGATCTTAAGATGTCTTTTTTGATGAGGAATGCAACCCCATTTCTCTTTAATCTGTCATTTCTGTCATTTTAGACCATATGATTATCTGATTCAAAATGGCCCATGTCAGTGTATTTTAGCTCACTGATGCCTAGAATGTCAATGTTTATGTACTCTTTTCCCCTTTTGTTAATTTCTGATTTTCCTAGATTCATACTACATGCATTCCACACTCTATTGATGGATGTTTACAGTTTCTCCTTCTCATTTTGAGTTGTGCCACATCAGCAAATGGAGGTTCTTGGTGCTTTACTCCATTCCTGTCATTAAGGTAAACACTGCCTTGAGAAGGCAACCCTTCCCCCGTCATCTTTTTAGTGCCGTCCCACCTGGGGGGGGGGGTCTCATTTTCCAGCACTATATCTGACAGTGTTTCTCTGCTATTCATAGGGTTTTCAATGGCTAATTGTTTCAAGAGTGGATTAGCCATGTACTTCTCCTTAGTCTGTCATAATCTGGAAGCTTAACTGGAACCTGTTCACCATGAGTGACCTGCTTGTATCTCTAATACTGGTGGCATAGCTTTCAGCATCACAACAATACACAAGCTCCCACAGTGCGGCAAACTGAAAGCACATGGGTGACAGTAATACATAGATATAAAATTTATAAATAAATATGTGCACTGTTTGCTGGGCAAGGTATGTAATGAAAAATTGGAGATCCAGGCTGGGCATGGTGGTACATTCCGTAATCCCAGTAACAGTGGAGGCAGAGGCAAGAGGATTACAAGTTTGAGGCCAGAGCCAGCCTGTATAACGTAGGGAAAACCTGGCTCAAAAATGAAAAATAGAAAATGAGCTGAAGGTGCAGCCCAGTTGTAGTTTTTGTTGTTGTTGTTAGGTGCCATTGAGTAATGTTGAACTCATAGCAACCCTATGTACAACAAAATGAAACACTACCTGACACTGTGCCATGCCTGACACTTTTGTCTGTGCTTCTGTGCTATTCATGGAGTTTTCAATGGCTGATTATTTTGGGAGTGGGCTGCTGGGTCCTTCTCCCAAGCCTTCAGCATCCAGTACTCCCAGGCAGCCTCCCATCCAAGGACTAACCACGCCTGACCCTGCTTAGCATCCAAGATCTGAGGAGATTGGACGCCATGGTTGTATGGCTATAGAAAATCAGTGGTAGAGCACTTACAAAATGTGTACAAGGCCCTGGGTTCAACCCTGAAGTACTGCAAAAATAAAATAAATAAAATATGGATTCATACAACAGACTGTGACACTGTGGTTGCAGCCCTGTGGCTTCCTCACATACACTTCCTTGTGGCTTGCACCAGGCATGTGGATAGGAAGCTCCACCCTGTGGGGTGCCTGGAGGAAGATGGGCATAGATTGTTCAAGATGGTTCTTGTCACAGGAGTGGCATCAGTATCAATTCAGGAGGACAACAGCACTGATCCAACAAGCACTTGGCAAAGCAACAAAAGCAGTCAGATAAAATAAGAAATCAAGGCGCCTCAAATGACTAACACAAGTAATAGCTACATTTATTGAGCACTCTCTATGTGGCAGACAGTGTCCCATGCCTTCTCCCGGGACCTCATCATTCTCTCAGTAGCCATATGAGGTAAAAGTAGGGTGGGGATGACAGCAGGGTCAGTTTCACAGCACCTGTGATGCCTTCCACAAGGGGGCTGCCCTGGGGACAATTCAGGAAACTACTTAACTTCCTGAGTCTCTCCATGGGATTTCATACTGAAAGGCAGCCCCGTCCTGTGCCATGCTGTGTAAAATGGGTTGCAGAAATAGAACCAGAAAAGGAAGAGTCAACATTGAGCATCCACATATAATGACTTCATCATGGATCAGCTCAGCCCAAGAAACAGGCAATGTGCAGTGTTCCCAGCAAGTGGATAAAACCCAGCCACTTGCAGTTCTCATACCTGGCCTCTACCCTTGCCTGGGGCACCTTCCTCTCTAGGCAGTTGATACCTCTAAGCCACCTCCATTTTCCTGCCCACGTACAGGGGACAGAGGCTCAGTAATGGCCTGTCACTCTGGCACTAACTGGTCTACACAGGGCCAGATTTGTGGGTGTGTGACCTGTGAGCCACACAGCCCTATATTCAAAAGGGCCCTGTGCTTGGTTTAATGCTCTGTTGTCACTGTTCTAAAATTCATCATCAGTTTTTGAAAAAGGGCCCTGTATTTTAATTTTGCATTGGACCCTGTGAATTATGTGGCCAGTATTAGGTTTAGGCCAGGACCGTGTCATTCCAGCAGGGGCTGGCTTGAAGTACTTGCTGCAGCTAGCTGCCAGCCCCATTGCCACCTTGAAAGTCAACTCTAGAAAACTGAACCTCAAACCAGACTTTGAATGGTAGTATTACAAAGGCCCATGGTGACGTAGAGAAGGCAGCTGCCTCCCAGGAGCTGAGGGGTGAGGGCCTGCCCTCTCTTCATTCCTAGACCCTGAGATTGGCCTACCCAACATGCTAGGTCCACAGAAGGTACACCATCCATCTCATTCATTGGCCTTTTAGGACATTAGTTAAAGGCAGACAGTCCCCAAATAAATTTTAACAGTGCTTACAAGAAGACAGTCAGAGGCATACCCTGTGGGGCCCAGGGTTACTACCTCCATTGTTCTGCCAACAGAGGGGCTCCTTGGAGGCCCAGTGCATGGATGAGCCTTTGCTATCAACTTAGAGGGCTGATAGTTTTATTTTAGACTTAAACTACAAACTTATGGAGAACCAGGGTCAGCAATGCACTACGACTGATGGGCATACTTTCAAACTCAGCATTGGGCACATGATTGAGAATTAAAGTCCCTGTTTATCAAGCACCTGCTCTGTGCCAGATGTCTTCATATGGTTCTCATTTAATCCGCAAATAGCCTTTTGTGTAGGCATCCTCCTCTTTTATTTCATTTGGAGTAATAGGGTTATTCTCAGGATTAGAATACTTTTTTTTTTTTTTTTTTGCCTCATCAAATCCCCCGATCTCAAGACAGTGAGATTCTTCTGATTGTGCTTGAGATTTTAATTGATCTTGAAGAGTGAAATCCAAATGACAAAAACACCATTCATGTGGAATATATTTGGTGGACACCTTCCTTTCTTCTCTTGTTCTCTCCTTCTTCACGTCTTTTCCTATGTCTTCTGTCTGGCACTATTTGGAGTTGTTGACGTTAGCATGCTTGTTGCTGGATGACACAGGCAGAGTTCCATGGGGTGGATTCCATCCTCTCCAGGAGGGAAGCAAGGCCCTGGGAAGGCCAGAGTAGTGGAATAAGATTATAGTAATGAGTCTTCTGGACATTGCTTAGAGATACAGGGGATGCACATTTGAGTGGCCTACTTTTGCTGAACCTTAGCAAGCTGCAATGTTTTTGCTAATAGGTACAAAACTAGTTAATGTCTTATGGGGCAGTAAAACTATAGCTTTGACGCTATCGCTTTTAATAGACAGAAATCCACTCATCAATATAACTTCTTAGTATCTAAGCTGTAATCAAATGTTAAATAGCAAAGTTAAACACAGCTACATTCTAGACAACTAAATATCCCTTAAACAACACGGATATGGACACATGGTAGGGTATATTTTCTGTCTTTCCATCCCTCCCTCCCTTCCTTCCTTCCTTTCTTCTATCTCCTCTTTTCCCTCCCCTTTCCTCCCCTCCCCCTCCTCCTCCTCCTCCTTCTTCCTTCGCCCCACCCCCTTCTTTCTTTTGTCTAATTCATTCTATAGTCCAGGCTGGTCTCAAACTCAATATCTTCCTGCTTCAGCCTCCCGAGTGTTGGAATTTCAGCTGTGTGCCACCGCACTTGGCTACTTTTTCTTAGTAATATTGTATATCTTAAAAGTTTGTGGCATGAATCAAATGAAAAAGTATCAAAGTGCATTGTAAACTGTTGTTGTTAGGTACCATCGAGTCAGGTCTGACTCATAGCGACCCTCATAGGGTTTTCAATGGCTGATTCTTTCGGGATTGCTTTGGGAGTGTATTGCCATGTCCTTCCTCCATTTTTGTGGTGCTGAGGATCAAACCCAGGTCCTCAGAGAGTGTAGAGCTGTGCTCTACCCACTGGGATACACCTCAGCCCTTATAAACTATAGAGTGCCAAATATATCAGTATGATTGGTTTTCAAACCCCTTGAGTCATATATTATATCAGTGCTGATATGAAAAGGAGTGAAGAAGCTAATTCTTGAAAGCCTATTTTTTTAAACTTGTTTTTATTTCATTTAATTCTTACAAATACACAGAACCTGCTTCAGTTTCTTTGTTAGATCAGGATTACAATAGCAACTACTTCACTGGGCTACTGAGATAATTAATGAATGCAGACTTACTGCAAAAAATAGTGCCATACTATATGCAAAAAATAGTGACATACAAAAAATAGTGGTGTACGGTCAACACAGAAAAAACCATTGTTTCATCTGCTGTTTAAACATATTTATTGAAATTTATTTTTATTTAATTACAATATATTTCATTATTGGAAATTTTATTTGGTTCTTAATTTTTTTCATAAATCTGCCCTAATTTTTATAAAATTATGCCTTACTCTTGTCTTATGTTTTAAATATCTTTTGTCTTTAATATTTCTAAGCACACTTATATACTCATATGTTGCCTAATAACATTTTGGTCAATAATAGATCACATATAGGATGCTAGTTCCATAAGATTATGATGGAGCCGAAAGATTCCTGCCACCTAGTGACGTTGTCTCCCCCATGTCTGTCAGCTTGTTGTGCTATGGGGGCTTATGTGTTGCTGTAATGCTGAAAGCTATTCCACTGGTATCTCAGAGTGTGGACAGGTTTCATCTGAGCTTCCAGACTAAGATAGACTAGAGAGAAGGACTCAGCAGCCCATTCCTGAAAGAATTAGCCATTGAAAACCCTATGAATAGCAGAGAAGCACTGTCAAATATAGTGCTGCAAAGAGTCCCTCAGGCTGGAAGGCACTCAAGAAACAACTGGGAAGAGTTGCTTCTTCAAACTAGAGTTGACCTTAATGATGGGAATGGAGTACAGGCCTTGGGACCTTTTTTGCCGATGTGACACAGCTCAATTGAGAAGAAATGTAGTGGCTGCAACATTGGGCTCAAACATAAAGAGATCATGTACATGGCACCGTGTTGAGTAGTGTTTCATTCTGTTTGCTATGAGTCAGATCTGACTTGATGGCACCCGACGACAGTGACACTGTAACTGTCCTAATGTCTTAGTGTAACACATTACTCACATGTTTGTAGTAATGCTGGTATAAATATACATACTATGCTTCCAGCAGTGTAAAAGTATAGCAATACAATTATGTATAGGACATAATACTTGAAAATGATGATAAACACCCATGATACTGGTTTATGCCTTTACTACACTGTACTATTTATTTTACAGTATGTTTTTTCCAGTTATAAGCCAAAGGTTTATTGTAAAACAGTGTGCCACATGGTCAGCAGCAGTCACATACATCTTGTGTTGATTCTGCCCCTCTCCTTCTCTCTGATCTTATGGGTTTTGTGTTTTTCTGTTTTGGACAGTGTCTCGCTATGTAGTCCAGGCTGGCCTTGAACTCATGATCCTTCTGCCTCAGCCTCCCCAGTGGTGAAATTACAAGTATTTATCACCACAGCCAGCTTTACTGTGTCTCCTGAGTGAATCAAGAGGCCAGGTTTACTAATTGATCTATACCAGCGATGTCCAACATTTTGGCTTCTCTAGGCTACATCAAGTAAAGAAAAATTGTCTTTGGCCTCACATAAATTGTTTAATCTAGATAGTGAATATACATAGGCTTCTTTTTATAATATTTTTATAGTAAAGTTTAGAGGAATGAGAATAATATAAAATCAGCAGGAAATTTGACCTTATTATGTAAAACTAATCAATGCATGGTTTGGTGGTATTGGTTGCAATTCTTAGTGAGTTCTTTAGTAAATTTTGCAGTGGTCAATTTGTGGTATCCATAACTGGGTAGAATTACATTTTCAAAAATATTACTGGTAATTACTGCATTTGACTGGCCAAGATGCCAAAAATTCACATAACCTTTGATGCACTCTTAAGTGACTTCTAACAGCTCTCACTCACTTCACATTCAACCCAGTTATACCCCACTGACTAGGTGGCAGACAATGGTACTAATCTGATGCATGTTACTGATTGTGATCAGAAAGATACTTAAAATGCCGATGATAATGTCTACCTCCCTAGATTCTTTTCTGTTTTTATTAAGGTGAAATTTACATGGCATATCACTATTTTGAACTGAACAATTTAGTGGTATTTAGTGTGTTCACAATGTTGTGTGACAACCTCTATTTTCAAAAATTTTCATTACCTCCTCTTGGGGATTTTGTGCAGAACACAAATGAGAATCTGTACAGAGCATCCAGCTCTGGACTTGTGCCTAGCAGAGGCTAATGGCATAGTGGCCTGCATTTTCAGACTCTCTAGAGCTTTCTCACAAAAATCTGTTAACACAAGCTAGGACTTATTACCTAAACTTATCACCTTGAGAAAATCAGGTTGAGTGGACATGGCATATTCATGTCCCAGTCTTTTTTCTCCTTCTCCAAAATGATATGTCAGAATTGTTTTCTTCAAGGGAAGGAAACTTTTCCCAAGTAACCTCTGGTGGTCTCTGAAGCAGTCAGACACATCTGCCCACAAATGCCCCTGTCCTCAATTACGTACTGTAATATCACCTCTTGTTTTTTTTTTTTTTTGGATGAGCTTGTCTTCTTGGTCAGGCTATGACATGGACAGCCTGGGAGGCACCACAGTGCTCTCCTTGTCCTGGGCACAAAACAGAACAGGTGTCAAACACGAAACTATGTGTTGGACTGAATGGGATGGTGGCTACCTCACTCCAAAATTCCAGTCTCTCCAAGTGACCATCCTTTGCCCCTCCCTTTGAAATCAGAGGTTTGGTGAGTGAGGATGTGCTTGTCATACTTTTGAGATGGAGGCAGGCTGGGCCAATCCAGGCTCTGGCCTTGTCACTCAGACAGCTTTGCCTGAGACAGGACCCATGGGGACCCAAGATGTTCGCTGCCAGTGATGTGTTCAACAGATGGACAGTGAGGACTATGAGCAGACAAAGCCAAGAATAGAACAACTCTGGCCTTTATTGACTTGTGCCAGTTTCAGAAACACAGGACTGGAAGAAGGCCAGGCCCCAAGAAGTTGTGATGGTCCCCTTGGCTTCTGAAGTCACCAAGTGTTGAAGACTGGCTGGCTGTGCTGACCAGGGCTGCTGCCGGAGAGGTGATGGTGAGGGGTGTGGCTGGGCAATTAGGATGAGTAGCTGCCCCTGATTTCCATTTCACTTTCCTTTCTGTACTTTATGGCTTTCCACACAGTGATTAAGAGGAAACCAACTGTCAGGCCACATAGAAATGCCTGTGGCACAGACCAGGGGAGCACCGAGACGCGTTCTTTAGACCTTGGGAATATCCCACTATTCTGAAGAGTGTAGAGGAAAGGGCTTCCCTGGAGAAGAGGGTCAGAGGATCAGAGGTTAAGGGGCTTCATCCACTAATCCATCTGCCTAAGTCCCCATTCCTGACAGTACAGTAAACCTCCTTTATTCACACTATGCCCAAACCTTCTACATGAGGATGCATATATAAAGTGAGCCACACCTCACTTCTCTAGGCTGCATCAAGTAAAGAAAAATCATCTTTGGCCTCACATAAATTGTTGTGAGTACAGAAAGGAAAGCGAAGGGATGTCTAATGATATCCCTTTCCTGTCTCCTTTCCTGTGAAACTTGATCTTGAAAAATTTCTTCCCAAACTGATAGGTGACTATAGGAAGAGAGTCCTGGGGAGGAGGCAGAGCACCCACCTCTGTGTCCTCCTGGTCCCTAGTGGACAGTTATTCTCAGCCTCCTGTCCCAAGAGAGCCCGGGGGTCAGGGAGAAGCATAGCTGGCTCTGTCGTGTATTAAATAAGCCTCCGTGAGAAGGGCTGGGAGGGTGACGTCTGGGTCTGCCTGCTCGGCCTGTTCCTGTCTTCTCTCTCACTGAATATTAATTGAGCACCTGCTCTATGAAGCACTGTTCCAGGAGCTCTGATGCATACCTGATGGTTGAGCTGGGATATCTGCTGCCATTGCTTAGTAGGGAGCTGAGATGTAGAGAAACAGTTGCAGCATAAAGGAGAATGGGTACAAACAAAACAGAGACACCAACAGAGGGGTGCATCTTGGGGCAGGAATGGTAGAGGGAGACAAGACAAGATAGAACTGTAAACCAAGGAGGGCAACATCTGGGCCTGGAAGGAAGCGAACATTCTCATAGAGAAGGGAGAAGAGACTTGAGGAACAGATAGCAGAAGTAAATGCAGATGTGAGTGACTGTGGGCCTCATCTGGGAAGCTGATCCTTTTGCCAGGAGTGTGGAGTGCATAATAGCCTGAGGTGAGCCTCCCTCCTGGACTCTGGGCAGTGGAAACCAGGCCAGGATTTCAACAGCCTTGACAACACTGGAGTTACTTTCCAGGAAGGCTGACCTGTGGGTGGCAGCAAGTGGAGGATGCAGAGGGAACAGAAGAGAGAGCTGGAGAGAGAGGTAGGCACTTTGTCAGTGGTCCAGCTGAGGGCAGTTGGTGTGGCAAAGGGGAAGAAGGCTGTGGGTTCCAGGAACAGACCCTGCACCTTATTACCTTTGCTGCCTGCCCCCCAGCTTCTAGTGTTGGGCCCGATGTGGCAAGGATCCTCAATAGAGGATTAAGACCAAGGCTGCTCAGATCTCTGCTTTGAGTAATGAGTGGCTCAAGGCTGGAGCTTGCTGGCCTCCCTGAGAGACTCTTCTCCACCACTGGAGTTCTTGGGCCCTCCCCTCCCTCCCTTAATCCATGGCAGTGAGGAGAGGGGAGAGTTGAGAATGATGGCAATCACAGCGTGCTAAGCATATGCCTGCAGAGGACTCCTCTGTGCCTCCAGGTGGCAGGACCCCGCACACTGGCCCACCCAAATCAAGCAGGACGTTCACTCACAGAGGAGGGGCACTTGAGTTTGGTGCGGTTGTAGGTGAAGTTGTTGAAGACTGACTTTTGGCCCACTGGTTCCAGCTGTAAAGATAAAAAAATTCATTTGTATTCTCTCCAAAGCTGGAAGAGGACAGAGCTGACATTGGATTCCCTCCCTTTGGAAGGGTACGCTGAAAGGAGCAACGTGCTCAGAAGTCTGCCAAAAACCAGCAGCCCAGGCTAGAACTAGAACTTCTGACACACAGGGTGATGAGTCTGTCCAAGCTGGGTGGGACCCTGAGTTTGTGCCCCTGGATTTACCCAGTAGGAGACTGAGACCCAGGAGTGATGGCCAGTCCAGAGTGCACAATGAATTTCTGGAAGGGCTGAGACCAGAATGCCCATCAACTGGCTCCCCTCATGGGTGACTGGGTTGCACACACTGTATTTCCAACTTTATAAAATGATGATAATCACAGCTACCAATTTGTCCAAGTGCATGGGGCTTGTCAATTTCAGGAAAACTTTGAAAACCTATTGGTTACCATGACTTCCTTACACCATTTTGCTTGTAAACCCAAAGATTTTGGAATTTTCTCACCTGAGCTGCTTTATGTGGTTCTCTCACAGATGAAAATACTTACTTGAAGCATCCCTGGGACCAATTGTGGGTCAGTCGCTGAGTACTTTCAATCACAGGACCCTCTGAGAATGATCAGGAAGCTGTTGTACCCTTTCCCCAGCATCGTTAGCTAGTAGCCTGTCCCCAGCATGTGGGCAGTATGGAAAAAACAGACCTGGCACTTTCACCTGGTCAGACTCTGTTCTGACCCTCTAGCTTCTCCCCATGTGTAATCATCCTGCCTGTTCCTGGCTAGCAGGGCCTGGTGATGCGGGAACGGCAAGTACTCAATCCAAACAAGTACTCAAACCACATCTGGCCTATGACCTCACCATCTGTTGTCTTTGTGCCATCTGCACCCATTCTTTAGTAACACAATTAGAGGAGGAAGGGTGGCTCTGGTTCTGAGACATCATAGTAACTGTGCTGCAAGGCTGGGTCTTGGCCCTGCCCACAGTGCCAGGCAGGTGGCACTTAACTCCCCCAGGTTAGGACAGGTGTTAAATGCTGTCCTGAACTCCACATGTGATTGTTATGCATCCAATGAGACGATGACATAAAAGCCTGTGTGAGTGGGGTTGGTCTACACTGTCAGAGAGCATGATTTCCACTTTGGTAGAGCTGAGGACACAGTTGCATTCTAGTGTAGCAGAATGACCTGGGACAGAGTGAAGCCAAAGGTGAGGTTGGCTGATTCCCAGAGATGTTCCAGGAACTAATTGGGAGAGCAGAAGCCTGCGATCATGTGGGTTTGCTGAGTGCAGAAATTGCAGCTTCCTGCTGGCCCTTCCCATCAGTACCCATCCTACTTTGCTCTCCCCATCCTTGACCTGCCTTCTCTGTGCCTCACATTCCTTCTGGCACCTTGGCTGTTCCTCCTCCTAACTTCCTGAGAGTTGTCTGTAGTTGCCAGGAGTCCTCTCCAAACTTCCTCTTCTCAAATGCTCATTCTAGTCTCTCAGTGACCTCTATCACTTGAAAACAGCTCTGGTCAAGGTCACCAACAAGCTCCATTTGGCCAGATCCAGTGGACATTTTGTTTCCATCTTGCTTGGCTTCTCTGCGGCATTGGTTAAAGTTGGCTGCTATCTCTCAAAACAGTCCATTCTCTTGGGTCCTTGACATTTCACTCCTCTACTTCCTTCACCACTCCACTCTTGTCCTCTCTAGCTGGCCTTGAGCGTTGGAGGGGATGCCCTAGGGCTTGGGAGTGCCTTGTACTCTTTTCCACCTGTGCTTTCTCTAGGAGCAATAACTAAATCCATGATTTGAACGCCATCTGGATACTCATAACTCCACCTTTTGTTGTTGTCATACCTCAACCCAACCTCCTCTCTGAGCTCTAGACTTCTGTCTTAACGGCTTGCCTGATGCCTCTGAGTGGATGTCTAGAAGGAAGTTCCTGCTCCCCATTACCAAAATGGAACTCCATTTTCCTTCCACAGAGGATTTCTTGGTACCCGTCAACCATATGCTCAGTACTTAGGCCCTAAACTGAGAAACCATGCTTTTCTCCTCTTTGCCCTCACCGAAACACATCCTAACTGACCAAGTCTCTCCTCTACTGCCATCCCCCAGGTACCAGCTACCTTTCTCTCTCACTGGGACACCAATAGCATTCTACTGTCCTCCACTTCTACCCTGTCCATCTATGCAAAGCAGCCAGAGGGTAAACCACAGCACACCATTTCCCTGCTTAAAATCAGCCAAGGACCTTGTTCACTTCCCTCCAGTCACACTGGCTGTCAGTTCCTTAGATACTTCAAGCTCATTCCTGACTCCAGCCCACACAGGTCCCGTTTCTTCTCCCTGCACCACTGTGGCCCTGAACCTCTCTCTCCCTGCCTGATCACCTCCTGACATTCAGTTCTCAGTTCATCTACTATGGCCTCAGTGAAGCTTTCCTCTTCTCTGCCATTGTTCTATGTCCCATCTATACCTCACTTCTTAAAAAAAGCCCTGAATGTGATCAGGCACTATGTTGTTGACTTGCCTACTTGTTTATTGTCTGTCTTTCCCCTACTATACTATATGCTCCATGAGAACATGGATGCTCTTTTGCTTTTCACTGCTGACTCCCTGGTACCTGGACCAGTATTTACCACATAGTCATGCTGGAGAAATAGTCATTGAATGAATGGATGGAGGAATGGAAGGCACTAAGTGCTAGATGGAGAAGCTCAGGAAGTAAACATCTGGAGTGGCCATAGGAAGTGGAGTTGTTTTGCTAGAGTCACCTTTGCTGAGCCAGGCACTGTGGGTATGGTGATGATGCAGCCAATAACAGGACTGGGTAGGGAGTAAAGGAGCTGGTGGCTACTGGCCTGTCCTGAGGATTCAGAGGTGGCCCCCACAGGAGTTAGGCACATGAGCTGAGCATTGAGGGTGGGCAAGGAGGTGAGAGGGCAGTCTGAGATAAGGGGATGAGCAAGCACCAACACCTAGAGTTTGAAACTACATAGGTGGTTCAGGAAACTGCAGAATGCAAAGTGGAGGCAGAGGCTGAGGGCCTGGTGGCCAGAGAGGTGAACTTGGGCTAAGTCCCAGAAGGTCTTGTATGCTGTGCTAAGGGACCTGGCCTGGCTTCTTTGTCTGTGGGGGCGTTGGAAGGTTGAAGGTAGTGGAATGACTGGTCAGGTTTTCTTTCATATGGATTTCTTAGATCTGTAGAGGATGCATCTAAGGCAATGGTACATAAACCATACCTGTTAAAATCATCTGGGGAGCTTTTAAAAACTGCTGATTCTAGTAAGCCACACCAGAGCAATTAAGTAAGACTTTCTAAGGATAAGCCTGGCCAGGCACCAGTATTTTTTAAAGTATTATTTTTATGGAAGCTAACATAGAGATGGCCTGGGATTTAGCTCAATTGGTAGAATGCTGAGCTGTACTCTCTAAGGACCAGGGTGTGATTGCTAGCACTGCAAAAATGGGAGAAGGATGTAGTAATCCATTCCCAAAGCAATTCCCAATCAGCCATTGAAAACCCTGTGAGGGTCACTATGAGTCGGACATGACTCAGTGGCACCCAAGAACAACATATACATAGAAACAAGTACAAATCATAAGTGAGAACCTGATCAGTTTTGATAAAGTGAACATGTCAGCATCCAAATCTGGAAGCAGAACATTACCAGTAATCAAAAACACCCCGTTCTTCTAGTATTATTCATTCCCAGTAAAAGAGACCATCATGCTGACTTATAACCCCCTAAAGTAAGTTGCTTGCCTTTGCAGTGTGTGTGTGTGTGTGTGTGTGTGTGTGTGTGTGTGTGTGTGTATTTGCATGTTGAAGTTTGCTTCATTCTCTTTGTATAAGGTATTCCATTCTATAGCTGTGCTACAGTTTATTCATTCTACTGTTGGTGGACAGTTGGGGTGTTTCCACATTGGGGCTATTATAAATAGTGTTGCCATGAAAATTCTTGTATGTATCTTTTGGTGGACATGTTTCTGTCGGATACACTAAGAAGTGGAATTGTTGGGTCCCAGGAAATACACATGTTCAGCATCTTAAACATGTCAAAGACTTTTCCTAAGTGGTTGTACACACCCATTTTTTTGAAAGTCCCGAGATGATTTTCATATTCAGTCAAAACTTAGAATTGCTCTTCTACAGGGTATTTAAGTCTGTAGACAGGGATACCAACTAGGAGGAGATACAGCTATGAGCTGGGGTAGGATTTCTGGAGAAGAGAGATCATGCAGTAGTGAAGGAGTAAGGTGCATACAGAGAAGGCAAAACTCTTTATAAGAAGAAAATAGAAGGCAAAGGAAAACATTCCATGGTCCAGTAGGTGTTTCTGGCTTTGGCTTTGCCTTTGCCAAGGTCTCTGGAGAAGGAGGGATGAGCTAGTAAGAGAGGAGAGACAAGAGATGAAGTAGTTCAAAAGGCATTTGTTGCCCCACTAGGGTACTCTGGGAACGTCAGCCAAAGCTGCAGACACTATGTCATAGGACTCTGTTTATGAGACATGAGTTCACTGGCTATATGTGCTTATCAGCTTGAGAGAAGGAGGAGGGTTGGTGTTGTGGCCAAGACAGTAGAGGAAGCTATGGAAAACATGGGCTCTTATCCCTCTTATGCCACTAAGCAGCTGTGTGGTGCTGGCCAAATTGCTTCGCGTCTCTGTATTTTAGTTACAGTATATTCTGGCTAGATGACTTCTCAGTTTGGTTGTAGCTCTAATAGCCTGTTTGTTTGATGTGACTTGAGAGGTGAAATTACAGTAAGAAAATGATTGGGAAAGTGTGCCCAGTGCTATAGCTTTGCATCTGAGATGTTGTGGGATGAAAACATTATACTCTATTATTATTTCCTCCAGTTTTGTTGTATAGGATAAGAACCTCTTAGAAGATTTTGTTTTTGTTTTGATGTTTGTTATTTTTAAATTTGGTGTTCAGCTGACATAATAATGTCTGGTGCACCTTGGACAGTGTTTTTACCAATATGGCTCCATGGTAGTATTCACCTTTTGTTTTTATATCTAAACCTCTCCTACCTGCCTTTATGAAATAACAGCCTCTTCTCTGGGTGAATGGGAAAAACTACGGAGCTGCTTTCAAAGAGAAGCCTAGAACTACACTGTTAATTCACACAGGAAGAGACCAAAGAACTCTGTCATGTTCGAGTCATCAGTCTGGCCATCAAGTCCTGGAGGACCTGAGCTTTATGTTGTTGTTGTTGTTAGGTGCCGTCGAGTCGGTATCCGACCCATAGCGACCCTCTGTACAACAGGGGAAACACTATTGTCAGTGATTCTCTGCTGTTCATAGGGTTTTCAATGGCAGATTGATTTTTGGGAGGGGGTTGCCAGGTCCTTCTCCCAAGCCTACAGCTTCTGGTGTTCCCAGGCGGTCTCCCATCCAGGTACTAACCAGGCGCGACCCTGCTTAGCTTCCGAGATCTGACAGGATCGGATGCCACAGGGCTACAGCTGCAGGCGAGCTTGATGTAGGTTTGGAATATAACCCAGGCAGGAAGGGCCATACTCTGATGGAGAAGCTGGGAAGGAAAGGTCAAGGGCTCAGCTTTCCTGGCTCTTCTTGGAATATGTGGATTCCCCTGAGATCTTGGGGGAGAAATGTGACGGAAAATAAGTTGTCATTCTTTGAGGGGATTTTAAAAGGAAGGAAGTCATATGACTTAGCTTCTGAAAGATAATTGGCCTTCAAAACAAAATCTCTAGAAGAAAGATAACTGGTCTTGGGAATTATACTGTGTAAACCTGGATTTAAAAATATTATGGGGTTGTATGGCTGGGAGGAAACTCAACGATATTTTGATGGAAATTCAGAGTCATAGGCAGAGAGAGTATGCTGGAAGTTTTAAAATTGGGCAGATAGATGATGTCAACAGGAGGAAACCCCAGGACTGCAGGAGTGGAGGAGAGCTGAATCTGCAATTAAATAGACTAAGGATAAAGCCTGCTTACAGGCTGCTTTGAAAAGATGTTGCTAGAGGAGGAGGTGATGTAGTTAAGGAGAGAGTCAATATTGTGAGTCAGTTGAGGAAGATCCTGGACATGGATGAGCTGACAGGTGTGGGAATATTTGCATAGCTGTGTTTGGCAGAG
>VMDO01006318.1:0-42500 GCA_007922755.1 Pedetes capensis
AAAGACTATCTGAAGAGCCATGAACAACTAATTCAATGTATAAATATCAAATGTCAAAACAATGACATGAATCTAACAATGTGTATTATCACATTAAATGTGAATATCAGACATTCTAATCAAAAGGCAAAGATTGAAAAAAATCAAATTAAAAATGGATCACAATTTAAATTAAAAGATATAGTTTGAAGGTAAAATATCGGTAAACATATACCTGAAATAATCATAAAAGGAAAGTGCCAATATAAACTTTAAGACAAATATTATTAGAAAAAAAGGAATGTACAACAAAAGGCCATTTTGCATATTTGCACTAAAAACAGAGCTTCAAAATATATAATGGAAAACTTCAGAGAACTAAAATGAGAAACACTGTCATTATACAAAACTAGTAGTAAGAAACTTCATCAACATATGGGAATTTCATCGGTCTTGTTTTTGTTGTTGTTAGGTGCTGTTGAGTTGGTGTCCAACTCATAGAAACCCTAGGTACGAAAGGTGAAACACTGTTGTTGATACTTCTCTGCTATTCACAGGATTTTCCATGGCTGATTGTTTTTTGGGAGTGGGTTGACAGGTCCTTCTCCCAAGCCTACAACACCTGGTATTCCCAAGCAGTCTCCCATCCAAGTACTAACCATACCTGATCCTGCTTAGCTTCTGAGATCTTATGGGATCAGACGCCATAGTGATACAGCTGCAAGCTTATTCATATGTAAAACAACTAGTCATAACCCAATAAAGACATAGAGAACATAAATAACATCACCAGTAAACTTGATCCGACTGATTTTATAGAAAATACCTCCCAGTGGGCTGGGCGTGGTGGTGCACGCCTGTAATCCCAGCGGCTTGGGAGGCAGAGGCGGGAGGATTGCAAGTTCAAGACCAGAGGCAGTCTGCGTAACTTA
Source organism: Pedetes capensis (assembly GCA_007922755.1). Classification (NCBI taxonomy): domain Eukaryota; kingdom Metazoa; phylum Chordata; class Mammalia; order Rodentia; family Pedetidae; genus Pedetes; species Pedetes capensis. The sequence continues at coordinate 912 of VMDO01006318.1, forward strand.
GCGAGACCCTGTCTCAAAAAAAGTTAAAAAAATGGGCTGAGGTGCAGCTCAGTGGTCCAGCACTTGCAGCGCATGCAGGTGCGAGGCCCTGGGTTCAACCCCTAATACCGCAAAAAAAAAAAAAAAAAAAAAAAAAAAAAAAAAAAAAAAAAAAAAAAAAAAAAAAAAAAAAAAAAAAAAAAAAAAAAAAAGAAAGAAAAGAAAAGAAAATACCTCCCAGTGACAAAACAATACATATTCTTTTCAATTATATATGGAACATGACACAGAGCAGAGCTTACGTTAGACCAAAACAAAAGTCTCAGTTTTGAAGGCTGGAAATCATACAAATGTTCTCTGACCCAAAGTAATTAAATTAGAAATTGATACAAGTGTAAAATTTGAGAAATTTCTATATACTTATGAATTACTCAGCATATGTTTAAATAACCCATGAGGCAAAGTTAAACAAGGGAGATCAGAAAATGTTTGGAACTGAAAGAAAATTGTAACACAATATTGGAACACTTCTAAGCACAGTAATGCAGTGCTTAGAGGAAAAAGTATGGCCTTAAATGCCTGTATTAGAAAATACCAGAACATACAATTAAACTCGAAGTACAAGTATGGAACATAAAGAATACTGCAGAAATCAGTTATAGAGACAAGAAAAAAAATAGAAAAATCAATTAAACCAAGTTGGTTCTCTATAAAGAAAACAAAATTGAAAAACCATGGCTAGACTGAACAAGAAAAAAATAATGACTCAAAATTCCACAATCAGAACTCAGAATGAGGCCTCATTATAGATAAAGAGAAAGCAAAAGAATTATAAGGAATACTATGCAAAGCTTTATTAAGTCAAACAACTTGATAAAGCCCCTATAAAGACAAAACTTAGCAAACCTAACTGAAGAAGAAATAAAAGTCTGAATAAACTTAAAACAAATCTAAAAAACAAGTAATTAAAATCTTCCTACAAAGAGATTCTCAGGCCTACATGATTTCAAGGTAAATTCAAAAGATGTTTATAGAAAAGCATAATACCAAGTCTCAAGATTTTCAGAAAACAGTAAAAGAACAAGTTCTAATTAATTCTATGAGGCCAGTGCTACAGAGATATCAAAGCCAAACAATGATATAAGAAAACTGTAGATGAATAATAATTATAAATATAGATGCATAAGTCCTTAACAAAATGTTAACAATATTTAGCTGTTGTTGTTGTTAAGTGCCGTCAAGTTGGTATCCAACTCATAGCGACTCTATGTATAACAGGCCAAACATTCTGTTGGTGCTTCTCTATTTTCATAGGATTTTCAATGGTGGATTGACTTTTGGGAGTGGGTTGCCCTGCCCTCCTCCCAAGCCTACAGTATCTGGAGTTCCCAGGTGGTCTCCCATACAAGGTTTCCCAGTCCAGACCCTGCTTAGCTTCTGAGATCTGATGGGATGGAATGCCACAGTGCTATGGCTGCAGGCTAATATTAAGCTAGAAATATATAATATTATATATTATACACTATAAACATGTGGGATTTATCCTTTAAAGGTTAATGCTGTTGTTGTTAGTTAACACTGACCCTATGTACAACAGATTGAAATACTCCACAATACTGTGCCACGCACAGCATCTTTTATATGTTGAAGCCCATTGTTACAGCCTCTGTGTCAATCCCATCTATTTGAAGGTCTTTTTTTTCATTGACCAGCCACTCCCCCAAACGTGATGTCCTTCTCCAGGGATTGGTACTTCCTTAAAATATGCCATAAATATATAAGATGAAGTCTAGCCATCCTTGATTCCAAGGAGTGCTCTGGTTGCACTTCCAGGACAGATCTACTGGTTCTCTTGGCAGTCCATGATATATTAAATATTTGTCTCCAGCACCATAATTAAAAAGCATCAATTCTTTTCCTGTGTCCCTTATTTGCTGTCCAGCCTTCACAAGTAAATGGATTATTGTTTAAGATCAATTGGCATGATACTTTATATTAACAGAATAAAAGAAAAAAATCATCATGGCAAAAACTACAGAAAATCATTTGAAAAAATTTCAAAACAGATTCATCTATAAAATTCTAAATGAAACTAAGAGTAAAGGGAAATTTATCAAAAACTGAAAGCCATCAAAAATTCATAGCTAACATTATAATTCATCATGAAAGTCTAAATAATTTTCCTCTTGAGATCTGGGAAAAGACAAGAATGTCAGCTTTTGTCACTTATTTTTAACACTATAGTAGAGGTTGTGACAAAGGCAATAAATCAAAAAGATAAAAACTAAAGGCACCTAGATGAGAAAGGAAAAAATAAAACCATCTTCATTAACATAGCATGATTCTATATATAGAAAACCCTAAAGTATCTACAGGGCACATGATCACTTGTATTTCCACATATTAACAACAACATAGTTGAAAATTTTCACAATGATAAGAACATTAATTAGACTGCTTATAATAAACAAAATCTTGGAAAGAAATAAAATAGGAAAGTTCACTATTGAAGAAATAGGTAAGCCAAATAGCTTTCTAGCAATCAATTAATTTTTCAGTGTAAAAAATTTCCAGTAGAGAAAATTCTAAGCCCAGGTGGCTTCACGGGTGAATCCTACCTAATACTGTAGAAAAAAAAAAAATTACACACTTTTTTACAGTATTATATTAAAGAGAAGGAAATATTTCTCAACTCATTATATTAAAACAGTATTATACTAATATATTGGGAGAAGGACCTGGCAACCCCCTCCCAAAAATCAATCTGCCATTGAAAACCCTATGAACAGCAGAGAAGCACTGACAATAGTGTTTTCCCTGTTGTACAGAGGGTCGCTATGGGTTGGATACCGACTCGATGGCACCTAATAACAACAACAACAATACTAATATGAAAACCGGAAAAAAATTCAAGAAAGGAAACTACAGAGAAATATCATTGTATTTACAGATGTAAAAATTCTTAGTAAAATTTTATAAAATGCAAAATGACAATATATAAAAGGATAGTATGGATGATCAACTAAGATTTATTCTAGTAGTGCAAGGTTGGTTTAACATTAGAAAATAAAAAAAGTAATTTACTTTGAAATAAAGTTAATAAAGTTAAATAAAGTTAATAAATAAATAAAGTTAATAAACTTAATAAACAAAATCACAACCAAATGATCATCTCAAAAAATGTAGGAAATATATTTAATAAAATCCAGCATACATTGTTGTTAAAAAATAAAAAACTCTCAGCATTCTAGAAGTAGAAGAGAATTTCCTCAACTCATCCAAAAGAAATCTATGAAAAACTTGTAGGTAACATCTCTCTTAATGATTACAAAAATGAATATGTTTTTATTTCCCTTTATTAGTAAATGATGATGGAGTACAGAGTAATGCAGCATTGGCTTTTTCCACTATGCATCCTTTACATCAATTTTGGCAACATTTTCATCAACACTCAAGGTTTATGGAGACTTATGGCTAATGTGTAGTAAACCTCAAATACATATATGGAATATACAACCCTATTTTCCAGTGTTCTCATGAAGTTATGCTGTTTACACTGAGATCACCCTCTCCCCCTTCATCCTTTCACATTTGCCCTCATCCTCATCCCAACTTCAGCAATCTTTGCTTCTCTCTGCTAGTTCCCTCCCTCCTTCTTTCTATTCTTTATATTGTCCCTTCTTCACTAATTGTGCATTTTTATAAATCAAATTATGTATGGGATTTTTTCTTCCTTTAAGTAAGATTCAGCTCCCCCATATGAGTGAGAACATATGGTATTTCTCTTATTGAGTTTGTGTTCATTAAAAAAAAGTGATTATTTTTAAGATGGACAGGAAAAGGATTCTTGCTCTAATATTTTCTATTCACCTTTGTGTTGGAGGTACTAGCCAGTGCAATCAGGCAAGAAAAAGAGATAAAAGATATCCAGTTTGAAAAGAAAAAATTAAACTTCATTTATTTATATATAATGTAGTTACCTATGTGGAAATTCCTATTGAATATACAAAAAACTATCATATCTAACAAATGACTTTAGTAAGTTTACAGAATAATTATTAAACTTAAAATCAATTAAATTTTATATATTGGAATAAAACTATCATAAATCAAAAAATTTAAACAGAAATATTATTTCCAATACCATAAAAATATGAACTGGTCAGGGATTGGTTGGACAAAATATGAGCAAGGCCTATATAAAATCATTAAAGAATAGTTGTATAATCAGAGAAATAGACTGAGATTATGAACTGGAATACTCAATATATTTAATATGTGAATACTGCTCATAGATTCTACAAAGTCACAACCAAAATTCTAGCAGGATTTTTGGATATAAGCTGACAATTTGATTAAAAAGTCACATGGAAATGCAAAGGATTTAGAATACTGAAAATGACTTTTCAAAATAAGAACAAAGGGGTTAATTTATACTACCAGACTTAAAGATTTTTTGAAAAGAAACAATAATCAAGATAGTGTAATGTTGACATAAAGATAGGCAAATAGCTCCAGCTAGGCACATGTATACCTGTAACCCCAGTGACTTCAAAGGCTGAGGCAAGAAGATCGAAAGTTCAAGGACAGAGGCAGCCTGCACAGTGACACTATACGTCAAGAAAACAAACAAAAAAACAAAACAAAACAAAAAAGAAAAGGAAAGAAAAGAAAAAATAAGAGGTAAACCTAACAATGGAACAGAATAGAGTAAGAAACAAACCCACACAATTATGGGAAATCGATAACTCAAAAAAACGTAAAGTCTATTCAATGGAGAAGAAATAATATTTTTAGCAAATGGCTTTAGAACAATTGGGTATTGAAACAAGCAGAAAATCTTTATAAACAGTGGTTAGTTTTCTCACAGTAATAAAGTTATTATAAATAAAAGAAAAAAGGGGTGTTTGACAAATTGAATTTCCTCAAAATTCTACCTAATTTCTATTCTTCAAAGGACATAGCTAAGAAAATGAAGATAATCAATAGATAGCAAGAAAATGTTTGCAAATCAAATATGCTATAAGAGTTTGCATTTAATTCCAAATAAACAAATAATTCTCTAAATTCAAAATTTAGGGAAAAGTGCCCAATTAAAAATGGGCCATACATTTGAATAGACACTTCATCATGGGCTATATTGGCAAATAATCACATGAAAGATTGTTATCATCATTAGTCATTTAGGAAATGAAAACTAAAATGGTGGCAAGATACCATCACATATTTATTGGAATGCCTAGAATTGTAAACACTGGCCATACCAAGTGATGGAAAGGAAATATATTGAACTCTAATATATTCCTAGTGGGAATATAAAGTGATATAATCACTTTGTGAAATAGTATATCAGTTTCTTAAAACATTAAATATATGCATATCATAGGAATTTTTCATTTGTACCATATTTCCATACAAAAATATGCTCTCTCTCTCTCTCTCTCTCTCTCTCTCTCTCTCTATATATATATATATATATATATATATATCCCAGCGCATATATATATATATATATATATATATATATATATGGGCTGGGATTTAGCTCAGTTGGTAGAGCACTGTGCTGCAGTCTCTGAGGTCCCCAGTTCAATTCCCAGCACCGCAAAAATGGGAGAAGGGCCTGGCAATCCATTTCCAAGGCAATCCTGAAACAATCAGCCATTGAAAACCCTATGAGGGTCGCTATGAGTCGGATACTGACTCGACGGCACCTAACAACAACTATATATATATATATATATATATATATATATATATATATATATATATATATATAATATTCTGTATTGAAATACTGCTGAGTGTTAAAAACAATATATGAAAAAACATGCAAGAAAGTATCCAGGTCAACAAATAATACACAGTCTATTATTCCATTAAAATAAAATTCTACAAAATGATATTTAATCTCTAGTGACTGATGAGTAGCTCCCCGGGGACTGAACAGGCAGGGAGCAAAATAGTGAGGTTACAAAGGGGAATGAAGGTACATTGAGGGTGATGAATATGTTCAGTATATTGATTGAGGTGATCATTTCATAGGTTTATATATTTATGTTAAAACTTACTATTCACATACTTTTATGATGTTTACTGTATGTCAATTACACCTAAATAAAAGGTTTTATTTTTTCTTAAAAAGTAGGCACTATAGAGAAAGTGTTGTTGTTGTTAGGTCCTATTGAGTCATGTTCAACTCCTAGTGACTCTCATAAGATTTTCAATGGCTGATTGAGGATTGCTTTGGGAGTGGATTGCCATAACCTTCTCCTGTTTCTGTGGTGCAGGGGATCAAACCAAGGGCCTCAAAGAGTGCAGAACAAACACTGTACCAGTTGAGCTAAACCCCAGTCCCATAGAGATGAGTGAGGTTATGGAAATTGGATGAATGTTGCCTTCCTAGCAAGGCACACAGTTAAGCATTGAAAATAAAAACTTGGAAGAAGCACAGCCTTGAAGAGAAAATAAAATGTTTAATGAATAAAACAAACTTTTTCACTACAGAGCAAATTATTTCACTATAGAGCAATAACATTTCCACAGGAATCACGGGAGTTTAAAGAGGTGGACCTTAGCTCAATTTTGGTGGTTGTAGGATAAAAAGAAATGGAATTCAGAAGAAAATGAAGAAAAATTCTCAGAGACAAATCTTTTAAAAAGGAATTAGCAACAAAAGAAGAACTAGAAAAAAATGATCTGAGAAATTAAGGAAATAAACAGAAGATTTCAAAAAGCAGCTCAAGAAGATTTCAAAAGGCAGCTCAAAAACAAATATTATAATGATATGTGCAAAGAACTGGAGGTAGGAAACCAAAAGGGAAGAACACACTCTGTGATTCTCAAGCATAAGGAAGTAAAGAAAAAATTCAAGCCTCAAGTGGCAGTAGTGAAAGATTCTACAGGAAAAATGTTAAACTATACAGGAAACATCAAAAGAAGATGGAATGAATACACAGAGTCATTATACAAAAAAGAATTGGTAGATGACCAACCATTCCAAGACGTTGCATATGAAGCAGAACCAATGGCGTTGAAGGACAAAGTGGAAGCTGCCTTGAAAGAACTGGTGAAACACAAGCCTCCAGGAATTGATGGGATACCAATAGAGATGCTTCAACAAACAAATGCAGCACTGGAGGTATTAACATGTTTATGCCAGTAGATTTGGAAAACAGCTACCTGGCCAACTGACTGGAAGAGATCCATATTTGTGCCTATTCCCAAAAAAGGGGATCCAACTGAATGTGGAAACTGTCGGACAGTATCATTAATATCACACACAAGCAAAATTTTACTAAAGATCATTCAAAAGAAACTGCAGCAATATACAGACAGGGAATTGCTGGAAAATCAAGCAGAATTCAGAACAGGGCAGGGAACCATGGACATCATTCCTGATGTCAGGTGGATATTAGCTGAAAGCCAAGAATATCAGAAAGATGTATATCTATGTTTTATTGACTATGCAAAGGTATTTGACTGTGTGTATCATGAAAAATTATGGATAACACTTCAGAAAATGGGAATACCAGAGCACCTAATTGTACTCATGAGGAATCTGTACATGAATCAGGAGGCAGTTGTTTGTATAGAACAAGGAAACACTACCTGGTTTAAAGTTGAGAAAGGTGTGTGTCAGGGCTGTATAGTTTCATCATATCTCTTCAGTTTATATGCTGAGCAAATAATCTCAGAAGCTGGATTTTATGAGGAAGAACTCAGTATCAGGATTGGAGGAAGACTCATTAATAACCTGTGTTATGCAAATGACACAACTCTGCTTGCTGAAAGTGAAGATCTAAAACATTTACTGATGAAGATCAAAGATCATAGCCTTCAGTATGGGTTGTGGCTAAACATCAACAAAACAAAAATCCTTATGACTGGGTCAGTATGCAACTTCACAATAAATGGAGAAAATATCGAGGTTGTCCATGATTTTGCTTTACTTCCTCTATAATCAACACCCATGGAAGCAGCAGTCAAGAAATCAAAAGACATGTTGCTCAGGAAAATGCTGTGGCAAAAGATCTCTTTAGAGTATTGAAAGGTAAAGATGTCACATTAAAGAAAAGATGCACCTAACTCATGCCATGGACTGGGATTTAGCTCAGTTGGTAGAGCGCGGTGCTGCAGTCTCTGAGGTCCTGAGTTCAGTTCCCAGCACTGCAAAAATGGGAGAAGGACCTGGCAATCCACTCCCCAGGCAATCCCAAAACAGCCATTGAAAACCCTGTGAGGGTCACTATGAGTCAGATACTGACTCGACAGCACCTAACAACAACAATAACAACAACTCATGCCATGGTATTTTTAGTCGCATCATATGGTAGTGAAAGCTGGACATTGAAGAAGGGATACAGAAGAATTGATGCTTTTGAATTATGGTGCTGGAGACAATTATTGAGTATACCATGGACTGCCAAAAGAACCAATAGATCTGTCCTAGAAGAAGTGCAACCAGAGTGCTCATTGAAAGCAAGGATGGCTAGACTGTGTCTTACATATTTCGGACATGTAGTCAGAAGAGACCAATCCCTAGTGAAAGACATTTTTGTGAGAGTGGCAGTTCAGTGAAAAAAAGGAAAATCTTCCACCTGATGGATTGACACAGCGTTTTCAACAATGGGCTTAAATATAGATAAGATCATGTGCCTGATACAGAATCGGGAAGTGTTTCAATCTGTTGTACATAGGGTCACTATGAGTTGGACTGGACTCAGTGGCACCTAACAACAACAACAACAAGGTCAACTAAATTATAATTTTAAGCTTATTTGAAGATCAAATAGTAGGAAATGGCTCACAAGAGACATGAAATATTGGAGAGTACATATAACCATATTTGTTTATTGAAAACAGCTTCTCAATTAACGAAGTCTCCAGTTATGTATTGCTGCAAAACAACTCTCAAGCAAAACTATTTTGCTATATTTTATGGGATTCTGTGGGTATGTACCAGGGCAGGACTCAGCAACCGTGGCTTATCTTTGTCCTACAATGTCTGGAGCCTCCGTTGGGAGGATTTGAACAGCTGGGGGCTGGAATCATCCCCAGGCTTCTTCATTAACATGGATAGCACAAGGGTGAGGATGTCTCAAATGACTTACTTTTTTCAATGTAAACTTAGAGCCTTTCCATGTAACTTCACGAGGATGGTGGTCCAGTGTAGTTGGATTTCTTACAACTTAAATCAGGCTTCCACAAGGCAGTGTCCCAGCCAACAAGGGGGAAGTTTCGTGGCTTTTATTAACACTCTGTACACAGAACCACTTCCACCTAATTGCTACAGCACAAATCTACCAAGATTTGAGGGGAGGGAATACCAATCCCTACTGGGAGAGCCTTATTCTGGAAGCCACTTTTAAAAACTACAATGGATTAATTTTAGAGAGGAGAAGGAAAAATCACCCTTAGGTAAGTATAGATAATTAACCCTCCCTGGTTTTTCAGCCACATATATAACACATTTAACTGTCAAAACATTTTTGGGGGGGGCACATGGAATGAGGATTAAGGTAAGAACTAGTGATTTGATTAGAGTGATAAAATGTCAGGAAAAGCTATTGATATTGATTAATCAAAGAGTGGAGATTTTGAGATTCTTCAGGAATTGAGAAACACATTGGTATAAGAAAAATGCCTTCCTTTACATCCAACTTATTAATCAGACTCATGGCAACAGTGCTGGAAGTAAAGCCAAAATGCAAATAACAGACTGTGGAAAAATATATAGCAATGGGCCAACATTTTAATATTAAAAGATCTTACCAATTAATAAGACCAGTGGCCCAATGTAGAAGAATATAGTATTCCAAGGATGAGCTGATATCCAATATAAGCCTATAACACTATATAAAACCTAGAGTACCTTCTTATGTGAATATTGGGATAGATTAAAGAGTAAGAAACCAGAGATTAGTTTTAATTTTCAAATTTAAAGCTATATTTTTCTTAGTTGAAAATGGTCTGATGATTACCTATGAAACACAGCCAAGTTTGGTACCTTTTCAAAATGTTTGTGGTAGGCATTAGAACATGTTTAGGTTTCAATATGAGCGTTCATTAGCAGGGACTTTTTTATAGAAGATTTTATGTGGGAAATTAGGAGACTATATTTTGGACAGAAAAAAGTAAAAATTCACAAATTTTATATAAAATATGTTTTGCATAATTTCAATTTATCATTCTTCCAATAAATATGAATATAGTCACTGCTAATTGCTGTATTTGTAAACTCATAACCTCAGATTTCGCTCTGAGTAGCAGAATACAGAGAAACCATCAGTTCCCAAACGCTGCTCTCTCTTTATCTCAACAGGTGGGCTTCAAGCTTTTTTATACACATAGTTATTGCTGGACAAGTCTTTCCCCCTCTGCCTAAGCCATTTGCCCCTCTTCTGAGCCACAATTCTTTATGATGAGATGACTCATTAAGCTTTCTTCCCGGCAGGGTGCTGACACCCAATTAATGAGCTGACACTGTTCTGTGTCTGCTCTCACTAGTGCAATAAGGCTCTGTTTACAAACACAGGCTGTTGTGCCTGTTAGGGAGGGCAGGTTAAAATCTCCCTGCTGGGCCAGTTTGTTCAAAATCACAGCCTTCTTTAAACAATGTCTTTGTGCCTTGAACATCAGACATACTGCTTTCAGCAGGAAACAAGTCACCCTAATGACAACATCCTGTTTGGTGGGAAAGGAACCAATGGGCCCAGCTTTTGAGTTATAAAAAAATTAATGATAATATATTACAAAGCTTATTCTCCGTAGCATCTATTGGTAGCTAATTGTTTACTTTTCAGATAAAATTTCATATTTGCAAACCATTTTTTGACTGAAAGGTGTGATTAACTCTAGACTCTCTTTTCCTCACTTCATGGAAATTCCATTTGCCCTTCTCCATTTGACAGGTTCCTATCTAACCTCATTCAGGCCCTGGCTAACATATCATTTCTTCTGTAAAGTGTTTCTTGAATTTCTCATGAAAGGGTAATTCTTTATACAGTGTTTCTTTGGTAGTGTTTTATTTTATTTTATTTTTTATACTTCCATGGGCTGGGCATAGTGGCACATCTCTGTAATCTCAGTACTTGGGAATCTAGGGAGGAGGATCTAGAGTTTGAGGCCAACTTGTAAATTCAAGGACAGCCTAGCTGCATAGCAAGACCTTGTTAAAAATAAAATGCCTCTAGTGTTACATTAATTACATTAGCTCCTTTTTAATTCTTCTCCTTCACTACAGAAGTGATTATGACAGCCGAGTCCATGATGCCCAGTAGGCATCAGCTTAGGCTTCCACTTCTATGAGCACAGGCTTCCTACCACTGTGCTCCATATCTACTGATACCCAGTATTATTTCATCTTATACTTAAGGAACCCATTAGTTACTAAAAACTTGTCTTTCTGTACCATTTGGTTTGCATGTATTTCCCATATGTAGTTAAGAAGATCAGCAATGCCAGAACTTATATAGAGCTAGCTAGAAAATGTAGTGCCAGCAATGAGCCTTCTCCTTCTAAGTAAATTTAGTAAAATAAAAGAACAGTTATCATTATATTCCAGGCTATGAGGAATAAGTGAAAATGACCTTCTTCTAGCTAGCTTTGGCACCTTGGTCATATCTCAGTCTCTGAGGCCAGTGTGGCTAGAATTGAGAGACTGGAAAAACAGGAGAAGAGGTCAACAAGGCCCAAGTGCAGTCCATGAAGTACTTTAAGGATTTTGGTCTTTATCATAAAAAATGAAAACACTAAATAGTTTTGCCTGCAGCCATAGCCCTGTCGCATCCGATCCCATCAGATCTTGGAAGCTAAGCAGGGTCAGGCCTGGTTAGTACCTGGATGGGAGACCGCCTGGGAACACTAGATGCTGTAGGCTTGGGAGAAGGACCTGGCAATCCCCTCCCAAAAATCAATCTGCCATTGAAAACTCTATGAACAGCAGAGAAGCACTGACAATAGTGTTTCCCCTGTTGTACAGAGGGTCACTATGAGTTGGATACCGACTCGACGGCACCTAACAACAGCAACAACAAATGGTTTTAAACAGGAGTGGACCCAAAGATGAAATTTATATTTCCAAAGGATTACTTGACTGCACTGTGGAATTTGGAATGGAGGATGATCTCAAAGTTTATTGGAAGACCAGTTTTGATTCCATGGCATTAGATAAGCAATCATGGCAATTGGGGCAAGGTTGTTGGTGGTGATGAGTGTGATGGTTATGACAAAGGTGAAAAGATGTGATAGATTTCAGAAATAGGTATAAGATAAAAATGCAAGGAATTGGTGGTAGATGATGTGTGGAAAGCAAGGAAAGGAAGAGGGAAGTGTTCAAGGAGGCCCCCAAAAAGTGAGCATGACAGAGTCAAGAACTACTCTGGGAGGATGTCCAGCATCAACTTAACTTTATTTCCATGAAGCAAACCTTTAAAAGCTGTGAACTCCATGACCAGTGAGAAACAATGATATGTGCAGACTACAAGGGGGGGTGCAAGGTGTTCACATCAGGTCAAGAAGTGTCACAGGAAGTCAGCACCATCTTGACTTTGTTCAGCCTCTAAGGGTGTGCCCTGGGTCCTGGGAGGTGAAGATTGTGCTCTTCTGTTGATCCTAAATAGGCATAATAGGCGCTTATCCAACCCAGACCATTGTCTGCCTGAGTTCCCCCTCTGCTGGGATACCCCACAAGAAAACACTGGATAAGGTCTATATTTGGATGGTAGGGAAAATTCCAGGAGCAGAGGTGGAGGGGTGTTGATTGGATCCCTCGGCATATGTTGGATATAAATACACACACACACACATATGCCAGAGATTATCTCAGTCGGCAGAGTGCTGCTCAGTTTGATCCCCAGCACCACAAAAACAGAATAATCAACCACTGAAAAATCCTATGAATAGTAGATAAGCACGGACATAGTGCTGAGCAAGGCACAGTGTTGTGTAGTGTTTTGTTCTGTTGCACAGAATGTTGCTGTGAGTCAGATGCACACAATGTCTCCTAACAACAATATGTGCATATTTATATAGGGACTGAACTCAGTATTGTGCATGCAAAGCTACCAATCCACCATGGCTACACTTCCAACTCCTTTTTTATTTTTTATTTTGAGATAGAGTCTTGCTAATTAGTACAGGCTATTTCTGTCCTCAAACTTGAAATCTTCCTGCGTCAGCCTCCCAAGTCACTAGGATTGTAGGTATGAGCCACAACACCCAGCTATATTAAGTGTTTTGAAGAGATCCAATTGAAGATGCAAGACACAGTAGATTTTTTGTGTTTAGAAGTCCTGGAAGTCATCGAAGAGGATTTGAAACATTTACTGATGAAGATGAAAGAAAACAGCCTTCGGTATGGATTGCACCTCAACAACAATAAAACAAAAATCTTTACAACTTGGTCTCTATGCAATTTCATGATAAATGGAGAAAAAATGGATGTTGTCTAAAATTTTGCTTTCCTTGGTTCTACAATCAACACTCATGGAAGCAGCAATCAAGAAATCAAAAGACACATTGGATTGGGAAAAGCTGTGGCAAAAGACCCCTTTAAAGTGCTGGAAAGTAAAGATGTCACATTGAAAACAAAGGTGTGCCTGACTCATGCCATGGTATTTTCAGTTGCCTCTTGAGGGTGTGAGAGCTAGACATCGAATAAGGGAGACAGGAGAAGAATTGATGCTTTGAAGTAGGGTGCTGGAGATGAATACTGAATCTACCATGGACTACCAAAAGAACCAACAGATCCTAAAGGAAGTGCAACCAGAGTGCTCCTTGAAAGCAAGGATGGCTAGACTATGTCTTATGTATTTTGGACATGTAGTCAGGAAGTACCATCCCTAGAGAAGAACATCATGTTTGGGACAGTGTCAGGTCAACAAAAAAAGGAAAACTGAACTACATGAACTGAACTACCCTGAACTACATGAATCGACACAGAGTCTGCAACAATGGGCTTAAACATAAAAAAGATCATGTGCCTGGCACAGTGTTGGAGAGTGTTTTATTCTGTTGTACATAGGGTCGCTATGAGTCTGACACAACTTAACAGCACCTAACAACAACAGAAGTCATAACAAAATGTCTGTATAGACTACTTATAGCTGTCTGCCTACAATTGGTAGTTGAATATAGGAGCATAGATAAGAAAGCTTATAAGGTTACAAAATGAAAGTATAAAATAGTCTAGCATTGAATTTTGAGATAACTCCATATGTAACTATGGACTATACAGAAAAAAGAGTTAGCAAGGGATAGGAGTGTTTAAGATGGAGAACAACAATTCCAGCATTGTGGAGTCAAAAAACCATGGGATGATGGGACTTAAACAACAGTTACCAAGCAAAGACTGTGGAATAGTCAATTAACATAAAGATTAAAATTTTTCCAATATATTTGGCAACATGGAGCTATTTGTTATATTGGCAGGAGCTATTTTCATACAGTGATAGAAACAAAAGCCAAATCTGAGTGAGTTTAAGAGGTGGTGAGAGACCATTGGTGAGGAGGGAGGGGATGGGAAAAGGGGTCATACGAGCGTAAGGGGAAAGTGAATGTGAGCAATATACAATGACATGCATGTACGGAAACTTCATGAGACCCATTAAGGTGTACGTTAAAAATTACTATTAAAAATTTTTAAAAGAGGTGGTGAGAGATGAAGAAGTGGAATCATTGAACATAAGCAAGTGTTTTCTTTTCTTTTGTTGTATTGGGGTTAAAATATACACAACATAAAATCTAAGATTTTAATCATATTAAGTGTATAGTTTAGTGGATTTAACTATAGTCATATTTATAGTCCCATTTTTGCAATTGTTACTGCTGGACATCTCCAAAACTTTATATCTTCCCAAGCTGGAACTCAGTATCCTTTGAACACTTACTCTTTTCTTCTTTTCTCAGCCATTTTTTAAAGTAGGGATAATAGAGAAGTGGTGGAGAGGGAGGCAGAGTTGAGAGCCAGCCCTCCTGTTTTTGAATGAAAGAGAGAATAGTGGATGAAGGCAGTGGGGAGCAAAGATTATGGAAGGAGCGATGAGGAAGGGAAATAATACAGAGGGCTAAAAAGGGGGAGAGGACAATCTCAAGTTACATGATGCAACTATATTAATACTTGGGAAAATGTTAATATAACCCATAATTGCACATGATTTTTACCACATATTAATCAGAGAGTTTCATAAATTACATAAGGTGATGTAAGTGTAACCAAAAACAATATAATAGGTGCACAAGGGAAATAGCAAAAGCCTTCCTATTCAGTACCCCACTAACATTTATTAATGAAAAAAAAATCCTGAGGAGATGATTAATAATGCAAGTTCCCAATGAGAAATAATGCAGCAAGCTCCGAGAGTGAAAGGAACATTCAAGACAGTAAAAAGGGCAGATTTGGTTTTATTTTTCTTTCTGTTTTGTTTTATACTATTTTACTTTACTTTCATTTATTTTATTTTGAGACAGAGTCTTACTACGTTGTCCAGGCTGCCCTTGAAGTTATGATCTCCCTGCCTCAGCCTCCCAAGTAGCTGGAATTATATGCCTACCTTAGAAGCAGCTTGTTAATGGACACAAAGAAAAAGGAAGATATGGCTGCAACAGATAAGTAAATTAATGTTTGATATTTAGAAAACTTGGAAATGCCTCTTTATATTATTTCTATGAATTTAAAGATGAAGATTATTAGCAAATACTGAAGGGGTTTGGAAGTTGTTGGAAGTTTTCAGAAATTGGAGATGATCTGATCAAATTGCTATCAATAGTAGCAGAATGATTTAACTAGAAATCAATGAGTTGACAATAGACGTTGAACACAGAGGTCCTCTTTCATGTTAGATATATGTGCAAACTCAGTTGTAAGGAAGTCCTTTTAGGAAACATGCATTAAACGAGCCACACAATGCCAGGCATTGCACTAATCATCAGCAGGCTCAAGGTGAACAGGAGAAGTCCTTTGGGTCAAGGATGCCATGATCTCAGATAAGAATAATTATTTTTTGTCTACTCTGTACTGCCTCTGTATAGTAGGGCCTGGATCCATACGGAATTTCTCTGGAGATACAGATATTTAATTAAATAATATAAGAAGAGAAACAATTAGACAGGGTACTTTCACTGGCTTACAGTTACAAGCCTAAAGAAGGCTCAGAGGTTAAAATGATATTATTGTAACAAAAGTAAACATGTAAAAATCTGTTTACTGTTCAAAAACTCCCAGACTGAGACCAATCAGAGGTCCCTACATATTAATCAGTCTTCAATGAAGGTGACTCAGTGCCCAAACTCCCATCTAGGGGGCTTATTTGAAATCCAAAAAGCCTGAAGTTAAAGAATAAATAAGAATAGTGAAGGAAACCAAAACTATAAAATTAGTAACTAGTACTTGCTTGTTCTTCACCAGGTAAAACAAATTGTATAAAGAACCCCTAAAGCGGAAATGGGAATATTCACTGTGCATATTCACTACTTTGGAACTGTAAATCAATATACATACTTACATATATACACATGCGCATACACACATATACATATATACACTAGCATACATATAAATACACTGTCTCTTCCTTTGTTTATTTATTTTTTCTTTTCTTTTATTTACAGTACTGGGGGCTGAGACCAAGGTCTCTGAGCTGCATTTTCAGACTATTTATTTACTTATTTTTGTGTATTTATTTTTGAGACAGAGACATGCTAAGTTGCACAGGATGTCTCTGACCTTTAATACATGATCCTTCTGCCTCAACTTGCCAGATTTCTGGGACTATAGGTGTGTGCCATGATATTAGGTAATACATATTTTTTCAGAAAGGTATTTTCAGTTCTCTGTCATTTCTAGAAAACTCATAGAAAATAGTAAAATGAATTTTTAAAAATTATAATAATTCTTTTTGCAAAGTAATAATTATGGATGGATTCAAATTAAATTTGCCATGTGTACTGAGTGTATACTGTGAACTAGAAATTAAACTAAGTGTCTATGTAAATTAATTTTTTTGGGTGGGGAGGGTTGCTCCAGATCAAACGCAGGGCTTCATGGATGTGACACAGTCACCGTGCCACTGAACTAAAACCCTAGTCCAATTAACTCAGTACTCAGAACAAACCTATGGTTTAGAAGTTATTATTTTCATTTCATAAATAAGAGGACTGACACAGAGTAAAGCTACAAGATGTATGTAGGAATTCATAGGTAGTGAACCTAGGTAGAGCCAGACTTTAACCCAGTCAATCTGGCACCAGACTGTGAGCACTTTACACGATCTCTCAACAACTTCACTACACATACTAAGAAATCTGGGGATCAATACAAATTTTTTTGGATTGAAGACAAATACACAGTTTCCCAAAGAAGGGTGCTGTCCTTGATAGACCCATCCAATGATCCTTTAACTATGGCACAGAGACCCCTCTCCTGATGGTTCCACTTGGATTCTTTTACTTTAGAAGAGAAGAGGAATGAAAACAATACAGTTTTTATTGGTTCAGACCAAGTGTCTTTGTCCAGAAAGAGGGTTGGTATAACATGTGGAGGAGGAGGATGCAGCAGCAGCAACTTTAGCTCTTAATAAAGAAAAGCCATAGTTCTGTAGTTATGGTGCCTGCAGCCATAGCCCTGTGGCATCTGTTCCCATCAGATCTCAGAAGCTAAGCAGGGTCGGGCCTGGTTAGTACCTGGATGGGAGACTGCCTGGGAACACCAGGTGCTGTAGGCTTGGGAAAAGGACCTGGCAACCCACTCCCAAAAAAACAATCAGCCATTGAAAACCCTATGAACAGCAGAGAAGCACTGACAATAGTGTTTTGCCTGTTGTACGCACAGTCTCTATGAGTCAGATACCTACTTGATAGCACCTAACAACAACAACAACAGCAGCAACAACAACAACATAGTTATGGTAAAATCTTGCTAAGTCTTAGTTTGTTGTGAAGCATAGCCAAGATATTGCTGCCATACTCTATTTTCAGTCTTATTGTGTATTTTGCTTATTTGATAAGTAATTCTGAGGACAAGATAATCACAAAGTGTAGATGTTGACACAAATTTGACATACTAACTTGTATCACTTGAATCTCTAATATTCCATTCACTGAATTTCTCTAGTTTTATCAATTATATTCTTCATTTGCCAAAATGATAGGAAACTCACTGCTAGACTTGTTCTTTTTGACTTGATTCTGCAAGAATATGTTGCTGTCATAGTGTGAATATTATTTGTGGGTAATGGAAATAAAAATATACAAACATTTAGTTTTTAATATATTCTTTCTTCAAAAATTTGTTACACCCATACAAGACTTCAGATATAGTGTTAATAACCAAAACACAAAAATTTATCAGGTATTATTGTCATGACATTACAATCTTCAGGATGCTTGTATATGCTTGGAACTCTGTATATGTTATTACATCATCCTTGAAAAAACTCTGTAAGGTTATTCGTATTCTTATTTTATACATAAAAGGGTTGAGACTTTGAATAGTTCAGATCTTGGACAAGGTCCTGTAGTTAATCAGTGACAGAGTCAGAGTTTGAAACCAGATTTATCTAAGCTTAAGGCTCATGTGCAGAATAACTACACAATATTTTCTCTGAGTGATGAAATTTACTTGAAGGTATATATGGATATATTTGCATATATGCATATATTTGCAGTTAGTATCAAGAAATATTTAAAATATCCTAATAGAGATCAACAACGACTCATCAGCACATAACAACAATAATAGAGATCAAGGAGGAAGTAATGATTACTATTTAGCCAAGACCAGAATCATGGGCCTGCATTTTCAAGGATGAATAGAAATCCAGGCATGGAAACAAGAAAGTACTGTTTATGCCAAGGGAAAGAGATAGAGAACATGGTTAGGATTTGAGATCACAGAATATGGGTAGAGGGATAGAGAATTGTTAAGACTCATAAATGATGGGCATAAAAATGGAAGCTTGGGAAATAAATTATAGTTAGATCAAAAATATTATGGATACCTTACAAAGGAATCAGAGTTTCATATTTTCCTGAACATAGACATCTTTTTAATGGAAACTTTCCTAAACATCAAAAGCAGTTTTTTTGGTCTTTTTGCTTATAATATCTCTACCACCATCATATCACACTAACCTACTTATTTATTTTTTCCCCAGGCATTTGTACCCCCTTCAGACACAATTCTTGCTTTTTTCTTCATTTATAACCTTCTTGGGCTGGAGTTTTGCTCAGTTGGTGTTCGGAGAAATTGGGAGGAAATTGGCAAAAACCCCAAAACTGGAAAAATGGCTAAATCTAGGGAAAATGAAAGTAACGTGGTTGGACGTTTGTACAAAACCCTTCACAAATGCCTGGAACGTGATTGGACAATTGGACTCAAAGCTGATTGGCTCAGGCCATTCCGTGGGTGAGCTATATGAGGAGCTGCACTGTGGCAGCTTGACCTTTTTCTTTTGCCTCGACCATTGGTAAGGAAAGACCCCTTTCCCTTTCTTTTCTCACCCGGACCTTTGACCACCAACAAGGAAAGACCTCTCTCTCTCCTGGTGAGGAAAGAACACTTTCCTCCCTGTGACCATCAACAAGGAAAGAACTCACTCTCCGTCTGATCACCAATGAAGCAAGAACTCTCTCCTCATGATCACTGAGACCACCAACATGGGTGTTTGTCCCTGGAAGGCAAAAGCACTCAAGGCTTTTCCTTTCTTCCATCTCCGCCAGCATCCCTAGAGCCACAGGAGTCCTTGCCCCTCACCTGAGGGTCCCGAGTAAATTGTGTTTAGTATCTTTGTGCCCAGCACTGCTGCTCGACTGAACATCCGGGCCAGACCAGGAGGCGAGTGCCCCACAAGTTGGTACAGTGCTGCTCCATCCTCTCTGATGACCCAAGCTTGATCCCCAGCAGGACAAAAACAGGAGAAGGGAATGGCAATCCACTCCTGAAGCAATCTCAAAAACAATCAGCCATTAAAAACCCTATGAGGGTCTCTATGAGTGGCACTCAACTAAATGGCACCTAACAACAACAATAATAATACCCTTCTTAGTGATACATATATGACATTATACAAATGAAATGTGGTCCAGCACGCTAGGACCCTGAAAATGCTAATATAAATGTATAATTGATACATTAATCCAGGCGCATGAACAAACACCTTGAGGTGAATAGGTCATAGAAATACATATAGTGGTGAAGGTCATGGTCACTAGAATCACATCTAAGTTCTAGCTCTACCAGCTGCAAATTTTGTGTGATCTTGAATGGATTCCTTCCAGTTTCTTCAAGAGTAAAATGGTGATTAAAATAAATACAGTGCTAAAATATAAAATGTGATCAGTAAATATTGGATAAAGAAAGTTTCTTAGAGGATAGGCAATTGTCCATAGTCATTGAAGAAGGAGGAAGGAAGGCAGGAGAAAAGACACAGAGAGATAGGTCCAAAGCTGTGAATAACTAAAGTGAGTAGAGAAGTTGAGAAAGCCAGATGGAGTTGAATGACATGCCAGGATTATATTTAAAATAGCATAGCACAAGAAAAGGATCACTGGATTCCTCACAGGGCAGCTTTCACAGTCTTCTTAAGCAATGTACTACCTTGAGGAAAGTCATTTCTGCTCTGAAAAAATGTGTTAGTTTTCAGAAGCACATAGAAGGTTGTATAACATAGAAAAAATATATTTAAAATATATTGTTAGAAGATCCATCTTACACTAAGTAACTACCTGCCAGGCCTGTGATAGCTATCTCTTGTGCAACTTATTGCTATATTGGAAGACTTACCTGGCTGTAACATTTAACAATTGGGATAATGTCTTCAGACAGTAATAAGGAGTGCATTCCTACTAAACATGTTCATGAATTCTAGTTTGAATACAAAAACATACTACCAAGAAAGAAGATTTATGATCAACTGAAAGTAGCAAAGTTTCAGCTGTCTCTTTTTATGTCTAGAAGCTCCAGAGCCACAATACATAAATAAAAAAGACTTTAAAATCTTGAAGGAATGAAGCCTTCCTAGTTTTGTTTAATTCGTATTTTCTTATACTTATTTGACCACTGAGACATTTTTATCATGAATGACTTATCAACACTCAATGGATTTAAGATCCTAGGAGTCTACTTTGGTTAGTACTATGGACCAAAGCTCCAGTCATCAAAAGCCTTGCCTGGGGCTGGAGGATGTACTTTCACATTGCTGTTTGCCTCAATTAGTCATCACATGGACTCTCCACAAGGTTGCTTGATTGTCTTTGTCATGTGACAAATGGCTTTCTCCACAGTAAGTGACCACAGAGAGACAAGACAGCAAAAGCCATAAAAGTAGATTTTTCCTTACCCTCATCTCAGAAATGACCCAGCCAGGAAATTCTAACATTTACTGTTTATTCCAAGTGAGTCATTAAGTCCAGCCCACTTGCCAAGGGAGGACCATTAAGTTCCACCTCATGAAGGAAGAAGTATCAGAGCAGTGGGGCACTAATTTTAAAACTGCCACACCACCCTTTTGAGTGTAGATGAGCAATCTCAGCATCTTGCCGGCTCAGCTACCTCCTGGTTCCTCTCTACATCTTTGAGTGTCTTGCTCAGGCTGGTCTCAAACTCAGCTCAAGTGGTCCTCCTGCTTTAGCCTCCCAAATAGCTGAGATTATAAGCATACACCATGGTGCCTGGCTAGATAGTCCTTCCCTTTGAGAACATTACAAGCAAATATAATGTGCACTAATTGTATATAAGGCCTGCAGCCATAGCCCTGTGACAGAATCCGATCCCATCAGATCTCTGAAGCTAAGCAGGGTCGGGCCTGATTAGTACTTGGATGGGAGACCACCAGGGAACACCAGGTGTTGTAGGCTTGGGAGACAGACCTGTCAACCCACTCCCAAAATTCAATCCACCATTGTAAACCCTATGAACAGCAAAGAAGCACTGACAATAGTGTTTCACCTGTTGTATGTAGGGTCGATATTCGATGGCACATAACAACAACAACAATTGTATATTAGTATTTAGGTGAATTCTGGTAAAATTTTACTAAGAAACATATCATTCCTTTAACTACTCTAGGAAATACAATCTATTTAATAATAATTTTACTAACTATGAGTTTTTGGATTCTTAGATAATGGACAATATAAGAAGAATGATTTAAGAATATTTCTGTATGCTAAACCTTAAAAAGCACAAAACATTCTGTTGGCAAGAAAAGGCTCTCTTATTTATAGCATATAACGTTGTAGTAGTAAAAATTTCCACAAGAAGAAGTAACAAAATTATGTGTTAAGCAATTAGGATATCATAACAGAATAAAACAAAAATATGTGGATTTTATAGAAGTTCAACTCTAAGAAATTGAATTCTCTTTTAGTTTTGTTCCTATTAGTGATATGCCCAATAAACTCCCATCAGCTGAAATGAAGTGATTAGAAAGTGAAGCTCTTTTCCCTTTTTTATTTATCTTTTTTGTTATTGTTGATTCTTTGAGATTTTTTCTTTGTTATCATCAATCTTTACTTTTACCATATGCATTTTTAAACAGATTATCTGATACTACCTTCCCACCTCCTCAAGTTTCAATTGGCATTGTACCATATTTTGTGATTAACAAGGATAATCAGCATATTTTTTATATTAAGTCCTCATTTCCAAAAATAAGTTTATCTATTATTTTAGCTCTTTTATGTTCCTCAATAACATCATATTTTTTCATAAAACTTCATACATTTTAGTTAATTCTATCTGATTTGAATTATGCTTTTTAAATGTTTTTTCAATTATATTTTCTAATCAGTAATTGCCATTATTGAAATATTACTGAGGTGTTTATGTTGTTTTTTTATATAATAACTTTTTATTTAATTAACTGCTACTCTATTGATTTTCTCAAGTTTTCTGTATAAAGTATCATAATACATGTAAATAATAACAGTTTTGTCTCATCCTATCAATTACATTGTTGGAAGTCTGTCTATATTGGTCAGAACTCCCAAGAACATGCTAAGAAGCAATGGTAATAATAAGTCATTGCTTTGCTTCTAACTTTAAGGAAATGCTTCTAAAGTTCCTTGATCATGTTTGCTATGGGAAAATGTAGCTGTTTTCATGGGCAAATACATACCATCCATTGTATGTAGGGCACCATGACCAAGTGGCAATAGTCAGCTCATCAGACTTGTAACAAAGTTAGTCTAGTCACCAACGGGAAACCATGCTGTGTTTTTGCTACATGGTAGAAAAATTTCAAAAGCTGGAAGTTCTAAGAAAAGAAGCCCTGATTGGTCCTTGTCAAATTACCTTTTATTGTGAGGCAGACAGGTATTATGTTTGAAAAAACCTCTCTTCATCAACAGATCCCAATGAATTTTTTGTATGCATGGTGCCTTTACCTATGGACTTAGAATGTTTTACTTTTGGACTTGATAGAGCCTCACCTTCTTGTTTTGTTTTCCCTGTATGAAATTTATCCTAAAGGCTCAGACCACTTTCTGAGAATAATATATATTCCTTTCTCATTTTTAGTGAACATATATTTAGCATGCAAATAGTGCCAATCCTGATACTAAAATATTTATGGATATTAACCCAAGTTATCCTTACATAATCCCTTCATGATAAGTGAAATGTTATTTGTGGATGAGGACATGGAGAGCTCAAGAAATAAGCAATTTGTTGAGCCTAAACCACCTGGCTACAGATTTCATTCTCTATAATATTCCACTTCTCATCTTTCTTATTCTAGTATTCCAGGGATATATTTTCAGCAAGATGTAAAGTTTAGAGTATTTAAAAAATTAATTATAATGCTTTCAAAAATGAAAGTCTGTGCACACTATCCCAAGAAAAACATATGGTAATCATATCAATGTGATACATGTTCATTCACCCAACACTATTCATTTATATTCTGTGCAATGGTGGAACATAGAGGAAAGTCTGCTGGGTACCATCTGAAACAACACTCTTTCCAGTGGGAAGATCACTGTAATGTTGTATCATTGTTTGTGTCCACCTAGAAAAAAATGCTCTAGAATTACTTTTATATAACTACCAATACTAGTTTGAATGATCTATGAAATCTTTCTATAATTTAATCCTGAGTAATCAGCATAACAAAATGCACAAGTAAAAGACGATAATTAAAAACTATTTACTAAACCTATCAAGAGCAAATGACTTCCCACAGATAAACTAGTCGTCTATGGGCATCATGGAGTTTTTTGTATTCAGGAATATTAATTATAGAAAGTTTATAAAATTTAGAACTAGGTCTAAGAGTCAATAAAAAATGAAAAATACACCCATTGATTGTGACTACTTATGAGTTCAAACTTTTATGCTTTAGAGACTACTACAGTTAAACATTTGGATACAAAAACAAGTACTATATACAAACTTCATAAATGATGGGAAAACATCCATTTGCTACAGTGAGGCAGTTCAATACCAAGAATGTATGTGATTTTCCAATTTATCAGATATACATAAAATTCACAGAGTGTTTCAAGTTTTCTACTATTAAACTTTCAGGAAATCTTCCTTTCTGTAAAATAGTAATATTCTCTTTAGTCTTCATCTTAGCAACTCACAATATAGTCTAATATATCGTCTCCCAAGCCTTTATACAACTGCAGTTTTCTTGAGGTTATTCAAATATAAATTGTGTACTCATGTGGCTGTTACTGCTGCTCTTTACCTGAGGCTTCTCTTATTACTCTGATAGCAATCAAACCAATAAAGAATAACATCTGTGTCTCAGATCATTGCAAGCCATTTCAGGTAGGCCATGTGTTGTACCTTGACCTAACATCTCATTTCTGTTCTCACCAATGTGGCCAATTAAATGGGGGCCTTTTAAGGAGCCAGTTGACTGGTGTGGTCGTGTGTTCCCTATCACCACAAAAGCTTAAGGGCCACAAATCTCTGTTATTACCAAGCTGTTGCTGCCAGAATCATGCTGATTCCTGACAAAAAGAATAGATTAGGATCAATCAAATCTCCCCCAGGCTTATCAGTGGGACTTTTAACCACACCTTCTACCTCAAACTTTCCCCTTCACCTCCTTCCAAACACCTACGCAGCAGCAAGCTAACAAGGTGTCTGCCAAACCATATGTTCATAATTAGTTAACTTGCCTGTCACTAGAGGCACCACTGATTCAGCAACAGCCCTCAAGGGTGTTGGGCATCAATAAGACACCACCAACCAGCACCAGCCCCTCCCCTCAGCCGTAGGAGAAGAAGCATACTTAATTCCAGCTGTGGCATTGTTAAGTGAATTAACTTTATCCTCAATTTAAAAAGCCAGCATGAAATCAAAGGAGACCCTAGAAAAGAAAAATGGACAAAATGAAAGGAAAAAAATGCATGTAGGTTAACTCAACAAGTCTCCTAAATGAAACTCAACTGGTTGGCTCCATATAGCCAATCACCACAAAGCAGGTCTCTGGCACCGTTGTTACGTCTGGCATAATTCTTCCTTTTATTTCCCAGTTCTGTGGTTAAGGTCTCTTGTTACACACAGAGGGGATTGATGATATAATTGTTTATGAGCCAGTGGAACATATTTTTAGGTAGTAGTGAGGTTACTGGGCAAT
This sequence comes from Pedetes capensis, assembly GCA_007922755.1. Lineage (NCBI taxonomy): Eukaryota > Metazoa > Chordata > Mammalia > Rodentia > Pedetidae > Pedetes > Pedetes capensis. Next base: position 26,483 of record VMDO01006318.1, read on the forward strand.
GAGAAATTAATGTCAGAAACAGCAGTGTACGATGCTAGCAAAGAAATCTCATTTCAAGGTAAGCGTGCTACACATAAAATTAAGTTTACAATACATGTTTGTGTGTATGATCTTTCTTTATGGGAAACAGCAAACAATATTTTATAAACTGTTATAAGGAAATGTGACTTCTGAAGTCTTTTTTATTGTTATCAGTGACTAAAGAAGAAATGTCTAATATTTTGAAAAATGTGTATTTTCATTCAGTGTGTTTTTAAAGTGAGAAGCACCACTGAATTACTATGCTTTGAGTAAAATTATTTCCACAGATGCTGTAATCAATTCATAACTGTAACTGCTTTAATGAATAATATTAATATTTAAAGGGTACAATGCAGTTTAGTAATCAGAGATTAACAATGTTATATCCAGTTTTAAAGCTAATAAGACTATGGAGAATAAAATTTTAAACTTCAAAAAAATAATATATTTCCTATAACAAATATTATAAACTATTTTAAATTAGTATACATTAAGTATTAAGTTGGAATGGCAAAATATCTGTATTAAGTAAGCAAACATATGAATTCTTAATGTGGATTCTTGAAAATGCTACAAAAATTAGGACTGAGAAAATGTAATTGTGTAAAAAAAATTATGTTTTCTCTAACAACAGTTGTGAAGCCAAAAATGTGGCGATAAACACTCAAGAGAAAAAAATTTAAGTTAAAATAAGATTAAGAAATACACCAAAAATAAGTATAAATAACAAATCAGCTCATTATCTTAAACAGTGCTAACCTTAGACTATTGTGATTTTATTGCTGTTTTGTGTTTTCACTCAGAGCAAATCCTCTTGTAAAGCAATCTGAGAATTTTGGACAATGCAAAGATTAGGGAAGAAGAAGTCAAGATTTAAATATCCTCCAAGCATAGGTCATTGTTTCTTACCAGTTAAGTATCAGCTTGAGATCCAATTACTTGTCAATCACATAATCTCTGCTATTATATTAAATAACCATTGGGGTTGGCGAGGAACTCAGGAGTCTTGAGTAACAGACATTATCATGATGATGTGTGGCTTAAAGTGAATTAAGATACAACTGATGTGGGTTGGAACTAGGGAATTAGGAAACATAAGTCAAGGGAAAAATTCAGAAACCACAGATTGGTACAAGTTACAGGCAATTTTCTTAATAACCCCCTTTACCATAATGTTAGACAAGCTATGTTGAGTGTCTTCCCTAACCTGCAGGGAATAGACCAGTTAACAATCAGCCAAATGTTTTCTTTCAAAGACAAATTGCATATATATATATATATATGTATATATATATATATATATATATGTATATATATGTATATATATATGTATATATATGTATGTATTTGGAACTTAATTGTTATTAAGCATGTAACACTTTAAAAAAAACAAGAATAAAAATGCTCACAGATTAATAAACTTATTTTTCCGTTTATTCTCTCCAGATTTTTCAGCTAGGATATATTTTAAATAAAATAAAGCTTGATTCAACTAAAAGTATAATCTTGTTTCCATAGACAAGGAACTGCATAGTAGGAGGTCTTTATTTTAGCTTTCAGTGTGATTACTTATAGTGAGATTTAACTTATTATTGTTACTTATTATAGTTAGGGAATGCAAAGATTAGAAATGGGAAGTATTGTTGATTAAATATTAAGAATTGATTTTGGAGAATCTTAAAATCTTGTAACCCTCTTGCTGTAAGAAATAGTGAGTCATTGAAGAACAGATCATGGTGATCTATGATCTGTTATCAGGATGTTTAACAAAAGACTGAGCAATGATGAGCAGTGCTGATGGAAGAAAACAAGAGGCTTAATGAACATGTTGTGTTCCAAGTTAGCGATGAACACTTGGCCAACGTAGTACAAATGGGACTGGATAGGAAAAGACAAATATCAGACATATTGAAGACTGTCCCAGAGACAGCTAGTGAAAGAGGGAGAAAGTCAAGATGATAATGCTAAATTAGCAAAATTGTTAGAAATAAAGTGATGGTGTCAAAAAATATATGAAGACAAGTAGATTAGAAGTCAGTTTTTTGTTTTGTTTTTGTTTTTCTTTTTTGACAGAAAATGTTAAGTTTCATGTTCATCTGACTAGATTAGAGGAGTGATATGCATAATCAGACAGAATATCTGATAGGACTAGAACTCTGATGATTAGAGGATGACGGTTTCAGTGTGGGAGTTATCAATATGGTGAGGATGATTAGACACATATGGGTGGGTGTGTTGGCTGACATGGTGGATCAAAATGGAGAAGAGTGTCTTCTGGAGCTTAGAGGTTAAGTACAAAGGAAATGGCTAATAGTCCAAGTAAACCCAATCAGACTGTGTAGATTTCCTTCAAAATCCATTATTAAACCACAGTATTGATGGGAATAATAGTAAATTAAGACAGATGACATTTTCTAATATATTACATAGAAGTTGATAACTATTTTTATTAAGAAGATAGGCCAATAAATTTCCTTATTTATTTGTTTTTGCGACAGTGTCTCACTGTGTAGCCCAGGCAGGCCTCAAAATTGTTTCAATCCTCCTGCCTCAGCCTTACTAGTGCTGAGACTATTGGCATGTGCCACTATTCTCAGCCAATTTTCTTTTGTATGCTCTTTTTGTTCAGATTTTGATATGAAGTTTATGCTAGCTTCATAAAATAAATCAGAACATATTTTCTCTTTTCTTTGCCGTTATTTTAAACAAATTAAGGTTATGAGTTATTTGAAAGTTTGTTTAAAAACTCCTTTATGAAAACGTCTGAGCCCCAGTTATTTTTTGAAGGAAGAATTTTAGCCATTTAGCTTTTTAAATGTAATAATAGATTGTTATTGTCTCTTGAATCTTTTGAAAATCAGTTTTTTTAAAAGATTTGTCAAAAAGATTGATCAAAATTAATTGTATTGATAAATTCATAATATTTTAGGATTTTTTAAAAAAACTATATAATATGTGGCTTCAGAGTGCTCCTTGGAAGCAAGAATGGCCAAACTGCGTCGTACATATTTCAGACATGTAGTCAGGAGAGACCAATCCCTGGAGAAGGACATCATGTTTGGGAGAGTGGCAGGTCAACGCAAAAGAGGAAAACCCTCCACCAGATGGATTGACACAGTGCCTGCAACAATGGGCTTAAACATAAATAAGATCGTTTTCCTGGCACAGAATCGGGAAGTGTTTCGATGTGCTGTACATAGGGTCGCTATGAGTCGGACTCGACTCGACGGCACCTAACAACAACAACAACTTCTTACTTCTGACATTTCAACATTCTCATAATCTGGGATGTATATGTATGTCTATTGAACTGGTTTCTTAAAAAGCTAAATAAGTTCCTTGAACTCATTTTTTTTTAGTTCTTAATTATAGTTACTCCTATTCTCTTGCTTTTGTCTTCTTTTTTCTACTTTTTAAATTGCTTTCCCCTTAGTTTCTGGATTAAAAAATTAATTAGCTTAATTTGATTTTTCTTGTTTCCCAGTATTTTTATTTAAGTACATAAATGATTGTTTGTATATTTATTTCTCACAAATTTTGAAGTAAAAGTGTTTTTTTTTGTTTGTTTGTTTGTTTGCTTTTTGGTGCTGGGAAGTAAACCCAGGGGCTTTGCACTTACATGCTTTGCAAGTGCTGTACTACTGAGCTTTACCCCCCGGCCATTTTTTACTTTTTGAGACTGCGTCTCAATAAACTACACAGACTGCCTCTGGTCTCAAACTTATGATCCTCCTGCCTCTGCTCCTGAGTCGCTGCCACTGAGCCCAGCTAAATTATTTTATTTCTTATAGTTCTAAACATTTTTATAATATTCATTGTATTTTAATGCATTATTTAGATATTTAGCATGGATTTTTAGTATTTCAGTTATATTAATTGTGGTTTATATTATTAATTTCTAACTTTATTAAAAGCAGTAAATTACCGTTTTTTTAGGTGCCATTGAGTCATGTCCAATTCATAGCAACCCTCATAGGGTTTTCAATGGCTGATTGTTTCAGAATTGCTTCAGGGGTGGATTGCCACATCATTCTCCCATTTTTGTGGTATAGGGGATCAAACGTGGGTCCTCAGAGAGTGTGGAGCAGTGCTCTACCAAATGAGCTAAACCCCAGCCCCAGTAATTACTAGAGATTACTTACTAATCTCTGATTTCAGCAATGCTTTAAAATGACATTAGCTATCATAGCAGTACAAAACAAAAAGTGTAGAAGCTTGGATTATGGTGGTAAAATGGGAATGGAAATAATGAGGGGATAGAGAATGGATCTCAGGATAAAACCGTGACTATAGAAGGTGAAGATCAGGGAGTAGTCATGTACGACTTCTGTGACTAATTCTGGAACAGCCAGAGGTTGGGTAATGCCACTATTTTCTGAAAAGAAGATTGAGAATGATGGCAGAGATTCTGTTTTAGACAAATAATGCCTCTGTTCCCTTGAGGTGTCTACAAGGAAAAAATAAGAATGCATTAACAGAAGAGAAAGAAGGAACATGTTTTTAGCACCTGTCAGTTCGCAGTCTTCTCTACATCTTAGCAATTGCGTGACATGATGCCGAAGTGCTCTGGAGATAAAGAACCAACATCCATACTGCCTAGTAGTAAGTAAGCTTGAGGTGACACTAAATGGAAAGCAGAAGAGAAAAGGAGACCTTTGCTGAAAAAGAAGAAAAGGAGATACAGACAAACTCCAAGTAAGGAAGCCTGGAGAAAAGCAGTCAGGTATTATATAATCCTGAGACAGCTGAGTCACTTCTTTGTACTGGAAAGACTACACTGGCCTAGAAATCTGGAAAACTTGTCCAAGAAAGAATTTTACTGGGCTCTCAAGTGTGAGCCTAGAAAATCCCTAGGATCTCTCCACTACGTGGCTTCTCTATCTAAACTGTAAGGGAAAAATTCCAAGGGTCTAAAATATTTCCTCCATCTCTGGTATTAAATAAATCTCTCTGCATATCTACCAGAGGGCCACATATCTGCCAGAAAAACAGACTTTGTGAAATGAATCCCAAATTTATCTACAACTACTGCATTTCTCTTCTATTGATTTTCCAAATTCATTGCCTAAATTTAGTTTTTTCAATCAATGTTTTAAAGAGTTGAATGTATTTGAATCATAGTGTGCGCGCGCGCGCGCGCGCGCGTGTGTGTGTGTGTGTGTACTTCAGGTTTCACTTCAACCAAAGATGAGTTCTATATCAAATTCGAGTAATTCCATATTATTAGCAATGAACACTAATTCAGCACTTCATGGTGACTATCCTGCTCATTTTAGCATGTAGTCATTTCCCATGTGCACCTTACATATAAATTTTATGTGAATACAGTGTACAACATAAGGTCTACTCTTAAAAAAGAAGGAAGAAAGGAAGGAAGGGAGGGAAAAAGAAAGAAGGAAAGAAGGAAAGAAAAGAAAAGAGAAAGAAAGAAGGACAAAAGGAAAGAAAGAAAAGAAAAGAAAGAAGGAAAGAAGTAAAAAAGGAAAGAAGGAAAGAAAAACAAAAGGAAGATTGTGGATCACCCAAATTCCCATAGAGGGCAGTATCATTCTAGCTATCTCAGTATTAAATCTTACTTCATTGTAAAGAACATAATTCTAGTCAAATACACTGAAACATAAAATGATGTTTATGGGCAGGTGGGAATGGACAGATGTAGGTTAAAAATGATAAAAAGTTAAGGGAGAGAACTATTTATTATAAATTAATAAGCAATCATTATAAAATGGTTAGTAACTACCAAAGTAAAAAATAAATTTTACATTATAAATCATCCTCAAGTTCAGACAGAACCACTTTGATGTTGATATATATTCCCAATTGCTATCAAATTATATAGTTTTGTATTCACTTTTTTCTTAATGTCATAAGATTTCTCTAAGTTAAATTATTTGTATATTATTTCTTATAGGATAGACAAAATTGCTGATTGTTTTTTGGGAGTGAGTTTCTGAGTCCTTCTCCCAAACTTACAGCAGCTGGTGTTTCCAGATGGTCTCCCATCCAAGTACTAACCAGACCCAACCCTACTTAGCCTCCTAGATTTGATGGAATCAGACGCCACAGTGGTACAGCTTCAGGCAACAGAGTGGAATAGGACCTATGTAAAATATATATATATATATATACACACACACATATATACATATGTACATACATATATATACACATACATACATACATATACACATATATGTACACACATATATACATATATATAATCATACATAAAACATATAGAGATATGGGTAATCGTGTTTATGATATATGTTTAAAATCTTACGAGGCAGAAAAAATGTTCTGAACAAATGAAAGAAGTTGCATGCTGCTAGTTAAAATTGCAGCCAATTTATAAAGCAAGCTGGCAACATCTATTCATATTATAAACCCTTTAACGCAGAAAATATTCCCCTAAAAATCTATCTCTAATAAATAAGTCACTGCTACATAAGAATATATACATAGAAATATCTTAGTATACAATGTTTATAGGAACAAAAGTGTGGAAATCATCTGAACACCCATTAGGAAAAGAAAGGAATGTGTTGGATCTTGATGAGACAGTTGGCCAGAACAGGGAGAGACAAGTTATCACAGTCAGTGGCCACATAACAAATGTACCAATATTTAGTGGCTTAAAGCAGTGATTCTCACCCGAGAGCGGGTGATTTGGCTTCCAAGGGATATTTTTGATTGTCCAGGCTTTGTGTGCATGGTGGGGTGGTACTTCCAGGATCCCAGAGATGCTGTTAAACATTTGACAATACATAGACAGCTCTTTACAATAAACACTTGTCCTGTCCAAAATGTCAGTAGTGCAATCCTGAGAAACCAACCCTTAAAGAAATGACAATACTTATTTTGCCTGTAGACTTGGATTTTGGGCAGGACAGGGTTGGTTCATTTCTCTTCTACTCAGTGTCAGGCCAGACTACCTTCTGTTCTCCCCCTCACCGTGGAACTGGCTGCTGAACCCAGTGAATCATGCATACTTTGCAGGTGTTCTACCACTGAGCTGCACCCCAGCCCTTTTCTTATTTTCTATCTTGCAGTAGAGTCTCACTAAATTACACAGGCTGCCTGTGGTCTTGAACTTGTGATCCTCCTGCCTCTGACTCCCAAATTGCTGGGATTACAGGTGTGCACCACTGTACCTGGCCTTAACTTCTGGTTCTAACCCTATGCTTGATAGTTTGTGGTCTTGGGCAACTCTATAAACATCCGAGATGAGTCTCAGGAGAGAAGAGGTGATCAATTGAAAACACAGATCTAAAACCTTGGAAATAATGCAGGATCCATGACAAATGCTATTTTTGTTTTGTCTTTGAATGAGGGGTAGTTTTGCACAAAGATATGGGGACAAGTATTGTCTAAGGCATAAGTGATTGAAGGTAGTACCTCAATTTTGTAGACACAAGTATTTGGAAGGCCATTATTTCACCCAGTATTTGATGTTTTGAGAACAAATATGACTTGCCTCACCTAGTTAAAACCCTTTTGTAACTTTGCATCACTTTAGAATGGAGCATGATGCTTGCATGACCTCCTCTCTACCTGTCTCTGCAGCCCCATTACACTTGATTTCTTGTGTGTAGCAGGACCTTTTCATGTGCTCTTTGTCTTCCCTGTTCACTTTTCCCTCTACTTTCCACCTGTTCAACTCATACTCTTCCTTCAAATTTTGGATAACATGTCATTTCCTCAAGAAAATATACCTTGACAACTCAGTTCACTCCTAGCTCCCTTCCCTTAGGTCACATGAGTGATGAACACAGGTCAACACACTCACAACACCATATGATTCCTCCTTCATTGAGCTTATTGCAGTTTCAATTTAAATAAATGTGTGTGCAATATATTCTTACGTATTATGTTCTTTTCAGTGCTTTCACCTAACTACTTATATAATATAGGAAAAAATGGAAGAGGAGACCAGGTATTTTTTGAATGAATGTGTGCTTGCATTCATTAAAAGAAGTCTCTGTTTTCCAGCCTTTGATAGGATACCCCCAGGGATTGAAATCCCACTAAGGAAAACTATTTTTTAACAATTCCTTTAAAACCACTTTCAATTGTTGACCATGAATCTGAGTCCTGCACATTTCTGCTTCTTATCTTTGTTTTGGTTTCTTATTTAACTTAGAATAACTGGCTCTCAAGTGTCATCATATATATAAGGCTTTCCCTGTTCATTCCTTCACTTTCAGCTAGGACAGTCACATTTCCGACAGTGAGGGCAGGAATAGAAGATGCTGAGGTGTGCAGGGAAATGGTTAGCTAAAGGCAAGCAAATGATGAAAAGTCAAAATATTGTCTCACAAAGAGCAAAATAAACTAGGTGAGTTGGAGCATAAGAGCCTCAGTAACAGAAAGAATTCGGTTAACTAGTCTTCACATTCTCTCTCTTCTTCAGGTTTCTCATCTGTTGGCCCAATTTCTCCTTATATACTTCATTTTTATTTATTCACTAAATTTAACATATGACTTGAGATAGTAACATCCCCCTTTTACTGTGTATTTTCCAATTTTCTGGAAATACAGGTCTGCTCACACTCTACAATTTCCAAAGGCATAAAATCCAAACATCAGTGTGAGAGGAAATCCCAAGTTGGTGACTTTTAACTTTTCCTTGAGCCCTGATAAGTTACAACTCAGCATAATATGACCCATGAAGGTCCTGGACTCAACTTTTTCCCTTCTCCAAAGCTTAAGCCCTTGACATCTGGGCTAGACTCAATATATCCTCCCACTCAATTTGCTGCCCCCACTTTTTGTGACTAACACTATAGTTCTAGTGACTCAGAATGGAAGAAAAGAAACCATAGAAAGGGGGATCAGCAATCACCCTGTTCTGCCATGAAACTTCTCATGCATTGCTGCCTCATCTTGAACACAAGTGCAATACAAATACTACTAAACTTCAACAAAATGATCTCCAATATAGAAAAAATCAAAGTGTTCCATTGAGCTTTTAAAGACATGTAGGATAATTAATCACAAAGGCAGACTTTGTAATATCAAAATCACATTGAATTATGAGTTCTTTGCATGGAGAAAGAATTTTAAGAAGCATATCTTCCTGGGAGTATCAGTGTATGGATAAAATATAAAACATCTGAGATTCTCAGTATTCCAGCCTCTTCATGAATTCCTCCAGTGACCAAGAACTCACTACTTGCAGGATATCAAGTTTTACCTTTATATAGTACTGAGTGCTACAAATGGCATTGTTTTTAATTGGAAATATGCTAACTAATTTGTTAATGCTAACAAATGAGACTAGATCTATTTAATCTCTTCAGCAATTTTGTATCAATTTGAAGATTATAATCATTTAATTTTATTTTCTATCAAAGGAAAGTATCTCTGTATTTGATCATCTGTATCTTTTGATGTCACAGTCAGATAGTCTTTGTAGTTATTGGCATTTTGGAGTAATGCAGTTTTAAATGAAGTAAATATTTTGTTCTAAAGCATTTTTGCCTTCTCTGTATATTTGCACAATTTTAAAACAGTTCTGAATTGATGGGGAACAATAAACTAAATCATTTACTTTCTCCTACAATCACCCCTTATCACATAAGTCCAGTAAAAGTAGATATATATGAAATGCTTCTTGCTTTAGTAACAGATCTAATCTCTCACTGTTCTTCGAGTTCAGTGTTAACTATAGTTATTCCATAAACCTACATTACATCTGGTCATTTTCATGATTTAATATATGCTTTATAACGTTTTTGACTATAAAAGCAAAACATACTTCTTTAAGTCTTTAAGTATTTTCAAAAAGATTTTCGATGAATTCACAATGCACACTATGGACATATGGTATTAAAATAATCTCTTTTTATTGGACATTTAGAAATGTTCACAAATGTTCCTTAAATTGGTGTGATTAACAAAGTTGTAAATTATTTGTGCTTAATTTTTTTTTTCGTATGGGGGTTGAACCCAGGGCCTCTTGCCTGCATGCTTTGCAAGTGCTTGACCACTGAGCTGCGCCCCCAGCCCATTTTCTTTATTTTTTGAGACAGGATCTCACTAAGTTACACAGACTGCCTCTGGTCTCAAATTTACAATCCTTCCGCCTCTGCCTTCCAAGCTACTGGGATTACAGGTGTGTGCCGCCGCGCCCAGCATTTAATTTTTTTTCATAAGTTGATTTCTTTTCTGTTTGCTGGCTTAAAGAATGTGGATGTTTTAAAATTCTTTAAATATATTTGCACATGACTGAATGTCAAATATGTGTAGTTTTTTCTCCTGATTACTTTTGCTTCATGACAAAGCATTTGATTGTTTCTTGACATATTTAGCACTCATATACACACTCTTCTGAGCTAAAAATCAAATACATAATAGACACAAAAGACAGACACATGGAATTAAAAGTTGCCATTGTCACTAAAATAAAAGGCTTGATTGTAAAACTTAACTTACATGCATAGTTATAATAGATTTCTTAATATGCATTTTTGGAAGAAATATTGGGCAACCCACTCCCAGAAAACCATCAGCCATTGAAAACCCTATAAAATAGCAGAGAAACACTGACAATAGTGTTTCACCTGCTGTACATAGGGTCTCTTTGAATCGGACACTGACTCAACAGCACCTAACAACAACAAGAAGATATATTTCTGCATAATATAGATTTGTGTAGCTTACCATGAGGGACACTGGGCAGACTACACAACTCTACTTGCAACAGAACCTACTACTGAGCTTTCCTCAGCAGAAGCAGAGAAATCTTGTCACATGGACAACAACATTAGTATGGGAAGGAAGTGCGCCTTTCCTTCTTCTCATCTCACCAAACAAATGTGTTCTTATGAGAACTATTGCCTCTTTCTAAAAAAATTAGGAGTGGAGAATAAGGTCTATTTTCTAATACCTAAACATTCTTCTCTGTAAGTATTTCAAGGACTTTGGCTTCACTGATATGACATATCAGTGTACATATGCACTACAGATACATGCATATGTACAGATGCAAATATGTAAACATGTTTATACCTACACATATATAGATAAAGAACTTATTAAAATAATTACTAACAATTTTTTTTAAAGATGCAAATTCTGCAGCATGCAACTAGAATGTTTTCCAACTATGTTCTAGAACAAAAAGCAGTTAGAAAAAACCCCAAACTAAGTTAACTTACTTGCTAATCTCTTCAAGCTCTCTTATCCAGAAATGAGCATGATTACATCATGTTCTGGAGGTGGCAGCTGGAAGGATTTCTGGCTGGATACAGTAGGCAGGGAGAGAGAGAATGAGAGAGAGAGAGAGAGAGAGAGAGAGAGAGAGAGAGAGAAAGGATTATTTCCAGCGTCTTCACAATGGTCCTCTTTTTCAGAGTTATAGAGGATTTTGGAATTTTACTTTATTATCAGTATACTACTTTATTCATATTAAGACTCTCATTCAGTGTAATGATATCAAGCATTATTAGTTTCACAGCAATAATAATTCTCAATATTTTTCTCAGATTGTCTTAGATATATAAATGCTTCCACTGGCTATAAGTTGGCCTTACATTCTCATTTTCTGAAAAAGAAATGTGGATAAAAGAATTTGATTAAAGACATACAAATTTCATTGATATGAATTTTAAGCAAGTTTCTTTAATCTGATGAATTTTCCAGAAATGAATAAGTTATTGAGAATTAGGTTAACACATTACAGATTTTGCATATTATAAAAATTTGGAATGACAGTGTTACTATAGCTTAACATTTTGTATTGAAATACATTTGTCTTCTTTGGATGAAAGAAGCCACATTATTTCTGTCTCTCTGATAATTCCAAGGCTAGAAAGGATCACATCCCAGGTGTCCTGTTTTGCTACTGCACACTTAAGCTTTTTGATGGAAGTGACTTCCTTATTTCTCTATCTTCAAGATGAAATTAGGTGCCATAGTCATTGCAATTGACCTCTCAGGCCTTTAGTGCCTTGTCAGCAATTTGTCCACTACCCTCTTGGTCAAGAATTCCTGAGAGGGATTTCTTGAGCGATGAAGGCACTGAAGGCTAGTTTGTGAAAATATCAGTGCTCATGAAGCAGAAATGTATTTTCCTTTCAATTGCAGTTAGACTAGTATATTTCTTATGTATGTTAATCATAGTAACTATTTTAATTAGTCCCAAATGCAGGTTAGTAGAGTGAGTGGAATAAAGCTTGGAATGTTTGGTTTGGGGTTTATTGGTGGTGGTGATGGTGTTTGGGATCAAACCTAGGGCATCAAACATACTAGGCATGTGCTCTACCTCTGAGGTATATTCTCAGCCTTGTATATATGTACTTTTTGTTTGTTTGTTTTGAAATAGCACATCTCTAACCTTCATAGGAATTCAAAGTAAACTGAAATGTTTTAATGTATTTTCATAGTAAGATTGATATTACTTTATTTCTGTTTAGCCAGATAAGATACCATGGAGCACAGATTCCCAATCAGCACACCTACCCCCAGCAGCAGGTTGCAAAACCCTGTGAGATACCACTTTCCCCTGTTCTCGGGGTGGGGGGGGGTTGGAGAAAATGGAAACTCTCATGCCCACCAACAGCCAGGAAAAGCCTCAACTATTTATAACAGCTTGCTATAGATATTCTTTGGCAGTGTCATATTATAAGAGCCAGAAAGCAATACTATCAAGTACAGAAAAGGTTTACCTTACTTTGCCCAATGCATGCAGATCTGTATCCATTTGTTGGTCATCTCTCAAATATGAAGGAGATAGTTGGTACTTGAAAGTATACCTTTAGACTGAGAATCTTCATGTTTGTGAATATCACCATAGTATGTGATCTACCTCAATAAAAAGCAATCAAGTGTAATTAAAAAATTAAGCAATCACTTAATGAGTCAATAAATAAAAGAATGAAGATAGTTAAAAAGCTATTAAATAAATTCTGGCTAAAACATCCAATAAAACAGTATCATAAATTACACACACACACACACACACACACACACACACACACACACGTTTCTATATAGAATTATTCTGATTCAGCCCTCAATGGAACATTGCATTCTGGAATTTATTCAAGGCTTTTCTCTTTTCTGACTAGTAAACTTCTACACTTTTCTCAAATTATGTTCTTTGTTATTTTCATTTCTGTTGCCACAATTAACAGCTTACTGTCTTTTCCATGCCTTTTGTTCATATGGATATAGTTTTTATCACTGTGTAAGTTATTTGCATATATGATAGCTACTAGAAATCTCTATTAACATGGAGGTTGTGAGTAGGAGTCTCCGTAAATGGTAAAATGACTGATTTCTACCTGTAACTGTGGAAGAGTGAAATTCAAAACTATGCCTCAACACCTGAATATCTCCAGATATGCCAAATCTTATAAATGGTAAGTCTTCCAATGGAAAACATCTACTTTACTGCATTTTCTCTGAAGGAAACACTCTTCTTTACCAATAGGTGAAAGCAGAAATACTATCTTTTTTTCTTATCTGGGGATTCAGCTGTTAGAACTTAGGGAAAAAGCTGGGTTCATAAAGAAAAATGAGGAATTCTTCTTTATTATATGTGCTACTGAATCCACTAACAGGATAATCAAATAAAGTCTTCTCCAGGGATGAAATGAAAGAACATTCCATATGTCAATCTATTTATCTCCTCAGCCCACCTCTGATCACACTCTACCTTTCTCTGTCTGCAGACTTGGTTTTTTTTGCAGATCAAATTACCTCATATTTTGTTATATCTTTGCCCTGGCAGGAGGCAGTATCCTGATTCAACAATTAGGCTGTTATTAGCCACCTCCCTTTTAACACCACTCCTCCAGACACAATACAAAAGGCAGTTTTTAATTGATCTTAGTATTCACAAAAGGAAAAAAATCTACATGTACATCACTAAGAAGCATGCACCTTTTATTCCACACATATAGATACAAAACAGCCAAAGGATTTCACATTATTGCTTACTTTATGCAGTTTATGCAATTTTTAAAATAATAATAATAATAATAATAATAATGTTTATACCTAGGGAGTAGGTCTTAAGTAAAATTCTGAGAATAAGTCAGATCTTAAGAATAGGGAAATTTTTCCATTAGTTTGTGATTTCAGGAAAGATTTATGTTCTGATTTATGTTCAATTGTCAGTAGCTTTTCACTGTTTAACTTTAGCATTTCTCTACCACCACATCTACTCCCACACCAACTAAGCTAAAGTAGTTAATGATTTGCAAAAACATTTGTGTGCTTAAAATTCATCAAAGACTTTTAAAAATTGTGTCTAACCCTTAAACCCCCTGTTTTCTAAATACACACTTCATTTTCAGTTACTTTGAAGTACAAGACACAGCAATATACATATGTTCAAAGGCAGGGCTTCCTACCCCTGAAATAAAATTGTTGTTGTGGTTGTTGTTAGGTGTCGTCGAGTCAATATCTGACTCATAGCGACCCTCATAGGGTTTTCAATGGCTGACTGTTTTCGGGATTGCCTTGGAGTGGATTGCCAAATCCTTCTCCCATTTTTGGGGTGCTGGGAATTGAACTCGGGACCTCAGAGACTGCAGCATAGCACTCTACCAACTGAGCTAAATCCCAGCCCCCCCGAAATAAAATTAGGTACTATTATCCAGTTAGTGAATTAGGAAATTACTAAGCATTAGTAAAGTAGTAAACTTTTGAAGCAAATCACCTGTATTACTATCCCCAATTTACCAGATGTGCTAACAATATTTACTGACCTTGATTGTATAATCTCAGGTGATTCAGAGAACAGAAGAAACTGGAATCCATGGATATTTTGGTACAAAGTCTATAGTCTTTTTTTCATACTATGTTTGCTCAATTGCCTACTTTGTAGTTTTTGTTTGTCTGTTTTACCATACTGGGGGGCTAAACTCAGAGCCTTGCACATCCTTTGCAAAATGCTCTACCACTGAGCTGCATCCCACAGGGATTGAGACAGGGTCTTGCTGTTATGCAGGCTGCCTTTGGCCTCCAACTTCTCCTACGTCTGCCTCTGGAGTCACTGGGACCACAGGTGTGGGCCACTCCACCTGGCTTCTGTGTTATTTTTGGAGCCAAAAAGAAAATGCATCTTGCAGAGGCTCACACATCTCATTTGTGACAACTTCCCAAAACAAGTTAGTGCTCCTTTATCTGCCCTTGCTGCTCATCACAAAACTAATTAGGGTCTTGTCAAACGGATTGCATGTTGTAAGGGATAAACGCATGAGTAGTTCTTTTCCTTGAACAAGCTCACTGACTATTTCTTTTAACAAATGTTAGTGCATTACACAGTTATAATACATTTGCTATATCAATTATGCAACTATTAAATCACTTTTGTTTATACATTCACCTTTCATAATTTATGAAATAATATAAACTGAAAAAGAAAAAAGAAAAAAAAACAAGAATTTTAATTAATATGCAATGAAAATCACATGCCATCATGGGTATTGTTTTATTTTTACATGTTTATATAGTTGCATCCTGTATTTTGAGATTTTCCTCTCCCACTTGACGTCTGTACAATCATGCATATCTAAGAGAAAATACTAGCGGATCAGAAAGAAGAGGGGGGATCAGCAGGAGGGAAGACCACTGATTCTTACACTCTAAGTGGATTTTGATCTGTTCCACCCCCTCATCTCAGAGTCAATGTGGCCTGTGCATCCTTGTCCCCTGGATCATGAGAACAGAGAGGGGGCCGCTACTTCATGTCAAGCACTGAGATGAGTCAATGTGGAGTGGTTGAGTTTCTGTATCTTCCAGGCAGTGATCCCAAACCTCCTACTATTCATTTTAGTTCTTTTTCAAATAAACGTTGTTAGAGAAGGAGAAAATGACTCCACTAAGCCTGGCACCTTCCTCCTTTTCTTCCTCCATACCTTCCTAGATTTTGGATACAGAACACTTAATGTGTCCCAGAACCTTTGCTAAGAGCTACATGTCATAAATAGAGAGTAGAGACTGTAAAGACAGGCCGAGACTGGTTTAGAGATAGGGCTATGCA